>JAXQQM020071004.1:0-80592 GCA_034641835.2 Pinus albicaulis
AGGTTGCACTCCATCGTGTATGGTATTTCAAAAGGTTTGTAGGAGACGATAATGTAAGGGATTTTTGGGTTTGGTCGATCTAAAAAGGTAAGGCAGGTCCTCGCCAATGAAACATGGTAATGCAGTGTGTTGGGGTTTTTAGGATAAGTTCCAAAGGGTTTTTAAAAATAATTCCTTTAAGCGGATTTAAATTTATAAAGGGTCTTTGAAATCTTAGATAAGCCATTCAACCACCTGTTTTGTCCTTTTTTGACAGAATTAACATTTTTAGTACTCAACGTTATTACAAATCATTTAATCACATTTAAATGATGTGATTAATTCAATCCAAACATATTTAATTATCTCCTAATGCTGAATTTTTGTAGATGTTCTATGCTTGATGCAACTTTACTTTTTATCCCCAATATCAGCCAACAATCACATAAACAAGAAAGTAAAATGCAGATATAACATAACAGTAGATTGACAGAAGACAAGCAAAAAATATATAAGTGTGTTGGTGCGTTACGGTAGTCAGTAGGATGCTTCAACCAACAAAGTCTCAATACGGTCAGCCAACCAGAAGTGTCACACAACCCTCTCAGATAGCCAGATCAGTCAACCAAAATTCAACGAAAGTCAATGCTGTCATAGTCAATAGTCAACGCAAACAACAACAACAACAAAAAGTCAACACATCCCAGTCAATGGTCAACGTCCAACCTCGATTTCTATGCCAATAAATGCAGACTACAGAAATCAAAATTCTGGGATAGATTTGGGTTAGTTTGACCAAGCGTTGACCAAAGTCAACGCTGGTCAAATCTCCGTTGAAAAACCCTAGGTCAGAAAACATAAATATTCTTGTTGCGTTTCCCACATTTGGATGAAGAAGAGCCTACAAGGTGATTGAACCAATCAGATGAGGAGAGAGAATGTGATGTGATAGATGAGTGAAAATGACCTCCAAATTTGACCTATTTATATCCATCAATGAGGTTGTGTGACACAACTGTTGGGGCTTCAAGCCTACATTTTATTTCAGGCCAAACTGCACATATTTTGAATAAATTCAAAATAAATGTTCTGCTCATTGGATCAAGATGATCTTCAGATCGATCTTGCACCTCTCCGAAAGAGGAATCCAATAAAAATATTTGCATCTTCATCTGAGCATCACAACATGGATTTTTACCTAGTTGTCCAAAATTAACACTCCCTCTCAACTAGCTGGGAGAACTCCATCCACCTGTGCCATCCAAACATCGTGCGTCATCCCGCCGTTACTTACTTTTCTGGCTTCTGTATTTCAAAACAAAAGTGGGGCAGTCACAAAGACATCATTCCCAGCTGACAGATCCAGCCCAGAGGTCCGAAACCTCTATAGGACTCAAAAGAGTCACATACCAATCCGATGTTGGTTTACTTGACCCGAAGTTAGTTGGAGGTCTGAAACCTCACTTGGACTCAAGATAGTCATATACTAACCCGAAGTTAGTTTCACTGACCCGACGTCAGTTGGAGGTCCGAAACCTTACTTGGACTCAAGAGAGTCATATACTAACCCAAAGTTAGTTTCACTGACTTTAAGTGAGTTGGAGGTCGAAAACCTCACTTGGACTCAATAGAGTCATATACTAACCTGAAGTTAGTTTCACTGACTCAAAGTTAGTTGGAGGTCCGAAACATCACTTGGACTCAAGAGAGTCATATACTAACCCAAAGTTAGTTTCATTGACCCAAAGTTAGTTGGAGGTCCAAAACCTCACTTGGACTCAAGAGAGTCATATACTAACGCGAAGTTAGTTTCATTGACCCGAAGTCAGTAGGAGGTCCGAAATCTCACTAGAATTGATCCTAGATCAAGTGTTTGGACCATGCCATCCTAGACATAAAGAGTATGACAATCTCTGATGCATCCATCAATATTTTCTACTGGTATCTAGTTTTTTCCCTCACTAGCCAAATGAGAGGTACTTCCCATGAGTTTGGGACTCAATGGGTAGGATGCAAACGAGGCACAGATCATGAGAGGTGAACAAAATCAATCATTATAATGGTGGGGCAGAAGCACCACAAGGTTCGACAAGCCTAGCCCCGTGTGTGCTTATAGCTCCGAGAAGCTATCCCCAAAGACCCCCAGAGCTCCAAGAGTTCATCGCCCAAAAAGACCCTCAGAATAGGGTCATTCCATGATACCAAGATTCTAACGGAAGGTTAGGAACATGACCTACTCATCAGTTCCTATATGATCTATCCTTACGACGCCTTGATGTACCATATCCCGAATAAAGTGGTACCAACCATCAACATGCTTGGATCGATCGTGGAACACGTGATTCTATGAAAAACAAATCCCCCTTTGGTTATCACAAAGGATAACTATGGCATCTAGCACATGCTCGAACATCTCACTAAAGAGCTTTCACAACCAAGTGACTTCACAATAGGCCATACATGCTGCACTGTATTCGGCCTCAGCGGTGCTCAAGGCTACCAAATTCTGCTTCCTACTTGAAGCAGACCTACGTGTGAAGCAACATCCAGATGTGCTCTTGCGATCCACCACACTGCCAACCCAAACGACATTAGTATATCCATGGAGTGTCATGCTCTCGACAGTGTATCTCAACTCATGGTCTATCGTGCCCCAGAGATATCTCAAGAGTTTCTTGGCACTAACCCAGTGAATGTTATGAGGATCAACCATGTGTTGAGTCAAATTGTTCACTGCACAACATACATTCAGATGGGTGTTCACTAAGAACATCAGGGCTGCTACGAGTTGACGATACTCAGTAGGATTTTCTAGCATGGGCCCAGCAGCGCTACCACTCAATTTCTTAAAGTTGAGCTCCATTGGCGTCGACACAAACTTAAAATCCACCATTCCAAATATTTCTAGAAGCTTCACAATATATTTTCCTTGAGAAAGGAAAATCTCGCCAGGTCTTTTCTAGACCTCTAGGCCTAGGAAGTAATGCATCAGTCCTAGGTCCTTCATTTCGAACTCAACAGTGAGCTCCCTCTTGCACTGATGAATGAGAGGGTCAACACCTGTCAGGAAGAGGTCAACCATATACAACACCAGAATGAGAAGCTTTTCTCTATCAACCTTGAAGTAAAGGCTCGGATCAACATTAATACGAGTGAAGCCCAACTTCATTAGGTAGCTATCTATCCTCTTGTATGAAGCTTTGGGTGCTTGCTTCAACCCATAGAGGGCTTTCTTCAACCTGTAAACATGGGTGTCCTGATCCTGGACTTCAAACCACAGAGGTTGGTCCACATACACCTCCTCCTTTATCACACCATGCAGAAATGCGGTCTTCACATCCATATGATGAAGATTCCATCCTTGCGTAGCAACAAGGGCTATGATAGATCTGATGGTGGTACATCGAGCCATAGGTGAAAATATGTCAACAAAGTCTACACCTTCCTTTTGAGAGAAGCCATGGGAAATGAATCTTGTCTTGAACTTTTCAGCACTTCCATTAGATCCATGCTCAGATTATACAATTGTACTCATGGCTACTAGATACCCTTGGCATCTATTCAGCTTTTTGCTTTCAAGGAATGTCCCCCTTGGGGCCATATGTCTCTTGGCATCCTCGAGAGTGTCCCTAAGCCATGATGGTCTTTTCCTTATTGAAGGAGGTGGATCAATAGGGTCCATCGGCCCTTGAACATCAGGCATCGTCTCATCCTTCGATTCTTCTTGATTTCCGGGCCTTGCTTCATGATCTTCCTTAGATCTTGGAAGATTTATTACTTTCCTTAGGGAAGAATCTTCGTCAAAGGTAACATCGTGGCATATCTCCACTTCCCTTTGACCAGACACATAGACTCTATAGGCCTTCAAAGTTTCGCTATAGCCCACAAACATTTCCTTCTTTCTAGAAGCATCCAACTTGCTTCTCTTCTCCTTCGGTACATGAAAATAAACAGGACATCCAAAAACTCTAAAACGTGAGACGTTAGGTTTCTTACCAGAGAAAACCTCTTTGGGAGTTTTGGAGTCTAGAGCAGAATGCAGGCATCAGTTTTGTATGTACACAAAAGTGTTCAGAGATTCTCCCCACAGAAACTTTGGAAGACCTTGGTCACATAGAATGGCACGAGCAGCTTCCACAATGGTCCTATTATTTCTTTCAACAACGCCATTCTGCTCAGGAGTATAAAAAATTTTGGTCTACCTCTTAATGCTAGCTTCTCTGCAATATTTTTTGAACTCGTATGTCTCATATTTAGTGCCATTATCGGTCTATCAGATAGTATCACATGTCATCGCTCCCAGTGGACTTCCTCCAACTTGGTAGAGTGTATCAACTCTAAACCCAATAGTGATAGCTTCCTTGAAACTCTTCTTCTAGATACACACCTTCCCCATCAACGAATGCCACATTGAAAACTTTGTCTTCCATGGCCGAAATAGACACAAGGTTCTTCTTCAAATCAGGTGCATATAATACATCTTGCAAGCGGAGGACTTGACCTTGAGACAAGTGGAGGGTCACAGTCCCTGTCCCTTTCAAGGGATATGTGGCATTATCTCCAAGGATAATATTCAGATTAAAATGCTTCTCAAACATATCAGAAAGTGCTTCCTTAAACCCAATGATGTGCCTTGAGGCACCACTATCTATCAACAAGCCATCCATAGTGTCGGGTGGAGATGTAGCAGAGAGGGTAGATACAAGAATGAATTCATTTCTTTTATCATCAACAACATTTGATTCCTCATACCTAGAATTTCTCGACCTTTTGTAAGGTTTCCCATTTCCACCAGAGTGAGCCTTACTCTATAGAAATTTTAATACAATTATGTATTGCCTAGATTCTCCTGATCTAACAATTATATGCCACTGTTAAATACATAATCACTTCTACAAAAATTCTTGCGGAAATTTAAAATACGATCGCCAATTGCAAACACATGAAGAAAGATCATTCACACATAACACAGATGTTTACCGGGAAAGAATAAAGCTAAAAACCCCACTATCATATATTATGTATATATCATGGATCATGAAACAATCTCATACAAAACTCTAATCCAAGAGATCTCAGTACAATATACAATCGTCTCACACTGTCTTGCAGAAATTGACAAATGCCTTAGCCAAATTCTGCCTCACAACAACCTGCCTCCACTACGCAATCCAAGATTATTACAAAGACCAATTCGATGCAATCATGCCCTCCTTGACTGTGCAATCCTCATGAGCATATCCAATGTGTGTTTGGCTTGCAAGGGTGCAATCCAATATAGTACAATTGACAGTCATCTGTCCCTTTCACCTACCTCTCAACTAGTCTCCACTGGATCTGACATGCATGTAGTTAACAGTAGTAAATCTTCAGTTGCATGTGAGATCACTCCATGTGAATTAATTTAATATTTAATTCATATATATCTCACTAGTGTATCTTTAGTTACAACTAGTACAACTGAATTAAACTACTTTACAACTCACATAACTACACATCCAACTCTGTTACAACTTCGAATCACTCAGTTACAACTAAGTCCACTTGCATGTCCCACTAACCAACCTTTGAACTCGAAATTCCTTCAGCTAACTGGTTTTCCACTTCAGTTAACTAATTCCAAGTGCTCCATGAGAATAGATTAATATTTATTTTCCAACTATTATTAAGGGATAATAATAGTCGACATGCATCTATAAATAGACATGCGATCTATAAATAGACTTCAAACATACATCTAAAAATATAACATCATCTATAAATAGAATTTTCTCACCATCTATAAATAGACTTCTGCTATAAATAGAATTTTCTCATCCATTCTAAAAATAGACTTACACCTAAAAATAGCCTGAGGCTCCATCCTAGGGTAGGTGCCTAATTTTCACTAGGATCATCATCTTGTTGAATCTCAACACTCCCTCTCAACAAGAAAGGGATTATCCTTCACCTCAATTCTGTCTCTTTGGTATTCAAATTTTCTCTTGGTGAGTGCCTTCGTTAGAATATCTACATCCTGATCCTACGTAGGAATGTACTGAAGCAACATTATCTTCTGCTGCACACAATCTTTGATATGTTGATACCGGATATCTATATGCTTAGGTCTATCATGAAACACAGGATTAATCGAGAGTTTAATGAAAATCTGATTATCACAATGAAACACTGTAGGATCTAAATGAGAACCAAACAAACCAACCATGATATTTCTCATCCAGATAGCCTCACATGTAGCTTGACTTGCTGCCATGTATTTCGCTTCCGCTGAACTGAGTGTCACAGATCTCTGTTTCCCACTGTACCAAGAAACAACTGTAGATGCGATATTGAAGATCCCTCCTGATGTGCTCTTTCTGTCCGTTGGGCTGCCTGCCCAATCTGCATCCATGAAGCCATGCAACTTCACCTTATCCATCTTCCTGTACCACAAGCTATACTTAGATGTGCCCCTCAGGTATCTTAGGACATGCTTGCCCACCTTCCAAAAGAGCTTGGTAGGCTTAACCATCGCTTGACTAAGCTAGTTCACCGCATAACATATGCTCGATCTTGTATTCAGTAAATACATTAGCGAACCCACTAATTGTCGATAGACAGTAGCATCCAATACGTCTCCAGATGTAGCATCCTCTTTCCTCCAGTTTTCTGGAAGAGGACTATCCATGGGTTTGCAGCCCTCCATGTGAAACTTATCCAGTATCTCCCTTGTATACTTTCCTTGAGACACAAAAAGTTCACCATCTCATTTCCATATTTCCAATCCAAGGAAATAATGAAGGAGGCCCATATCCTTCATCTCGAACCTTTGCAAGGTCCTCCTTGCATGAGTGTATAAACTGCTCATCACGAGTCACTATTAGATCATCAACATAAAGAACAATGAAAAGCTTACCCTCCACCACAATCTGGCATAGGTTTGCATCCACCTCACTCTTGATGAAGCCAAGTCTGGTGAAATAGCTGTCTATTCGAGTGTACCAAGCACGGGGTGCTTGCTTCAACCCATACATCGCTCTTTTGAGTCTGCACACATGAGAATTGCTGCTGAAGATCTAAAATCCTTCAGGATTCTCAATGTACGCTTCTTCCTCAATGATCCCATTGAGAAACACAATCTTCACATCTATCTGATGAATGTGCCAACCCATCTGCGCTGAGAGAGAAAGGATTGTCCTTATGGAAGAATATCGTGCGACAGGTGCAAAGGTTTATTCATAATCAATCCCCTCGATCTATGAGAAGCCTTGGGCCACAAATCTGGCCTTGTATTTCTCAACACTCTGATCAACAACTTGCTTTACCTTGTAGATCCATCTTGAACCTACCACTGATTTATCAACCAACCTTGGAACAATTTCCCAAGCACTGTTTCTGACAATGGAGTCATACTCCTCCACCATTGCATCTACCCATGTGGGCTCCTGCACTACTTCCTAAAAGGAAGATGGCTCAGTCACAATACATTTGCTCATGAGAGCCATGTATCCAGTGAATCGGTCAGGAGATTGTCTTTGTCTGCGTTGTGAACTAGGGACTCCTACATTCTGTGCAACATCAAGTCTCAGCCTCTCAGCTTCTATGGTACGCCTTATGCCAGTTCTGATGTTTGGCTCTGCGTGAGTAGACTCCTCCACTCCATGAACCTCCTCCTGTGGCTGATCCACATCTAGAGACTCATCTTTGGGAACCAATAGTTCCTCCTCTGCATGCAAGTCTATCTCCCTCTCAAGCAACGACCACATGGATTTCCCCTCATCGAATTTATATCTTGTTGTATAACAGTCATCTTAATGTTAGGAAAATACACACGATAATTATGGGGTGTTTCTGTGTACCCCAAAAATATTCCAACTTCAGCAGTCGACTCTAGCTTCTTCCTGGCGTTCTTGGTCACATGCACATAAACATATGAACCAAAAATCTTAAAGGGAGAAACATCTGGTTTCTTACCAGTGAAATCTTCTTCAGGTGTACTCATGCCAAGTACTCTACGAGGACAACGGTTTTGCACATAAACTGCAGTGTTGCATGCTTCCGCCCACAAATGCATTGGTAGGCCCTAATCATGCAACATTGCTCGTGCCGCACCCACGATCGTTCTGTTATTCCTCTCCGTGACCCCATTTTTCTATGGCTTATGAGGCGCTATGAGTTCTCTTCGAATTCCTTCTTTTCTATAGAATTCTTTGAATTCGTTAGAGATGTATTCTCCACCATTATCGCAACGCAGAGCCTTCACTTGCTTCCTCGACTCTTTCTCCACCAATGTCTTAAACTCACGGAACTTTGAGAATGTTTGATCCTTATTCAACATGAAGAAGATATAGCATTTACGAGAAAATTCATCAACAAAAATAACATAATACCCGTGTTTTGTTGTTGAAGCAACCAAGAATGGTACATACACGTCTGTGTGAACTCTCTCTAGAATAACCGAAGCACGATTCTCCTTTTCATGAATGGTGGAATTTAAATACTTCCCCATGGTGAAACCCTTGAACTGATCCAACTGAGCAAGTGTTCCCATTGGAAGTCCAGTAGATATTTGTTGTATGACTTTCAAGGATCCATGATGAAGATGGCCCAATCATCTGTGCCATAATTCGCCCTCATCCCGGCTCACCACTTTTTTTTCCTTGCCCATCATGGCAGCGCAACCATCTATGTCCAGCTTGTAGAGATTGTTAACTCTAATCCCTATTCTCTTGGCTTTAATCGTTGTTTTATGCCACTTTTCCATCGCTGAAAACAACTTCATAGCCTCTGTCCTCCAACATCGTGACTGAGACTAAATTTTTCTTTAGACCTGGAACATGCATAACATATTTCAATTGAAATGGTTTACCTGAATCCCTCTTAAAGGTAATAGTACCAATTCCGGTCGCATTGTATCGTCCATTGTCGCCCATATCTATATGCATATGGAGATATTTCTCCTCAAGGTCATTGAAGAGCTCCTTATCTCTCGTCATGTGGAAGGAAACAACACTATCAAGATACCACACCGATCCCTATGCACTTGACACCATGCATGCGATAAAAAAGAAATCAAGTTCAAATTTCAAGGCAAGGGCCTCACCAGTTGCAGCTCCAACAACCTTCTTGTTCTTCTTCTTCTGTGGGCAGTTAGTGGCGAGATGCCCATGTTCGTGACAATGAAAACACTTCACCTTGGAAAAATCTAGCTTCTTGCCTTTAGACTCGTATTTTGAATGGAATTTATTCCCCTTCCCTTTCCTTGCCTTGGTAGCCAAAGCACAATCCTCTTCATCATCATCCTTTGATGAAGAGCCATCTCTGGTGTTCTGCTTGAACTCCACCTGCACTAGATCCGACCACAGTCTTTCCCAATCCGACAGTTTTTCTCATCCGTTGACAAAGTCTTCATAACTGTGCCAACTCTTAGGAAGTCCCAAGAGAGCGAAGCCTACCAAATCATCATCGGAAATAGTGGTTCCCACACTCCCCAGTTCATCTCGACATTGGACAAACTTTGTGAGATACTTTGGAATATTTTTTCCCTTTTCCATCTTGATCTTTCTGACTTTATCCTTTAGTGCCAATTTCCTATGGTTGCTGTTGCTTTGGAAAAGATCCGTCAAATCATTCCACATAGCATATGGAATGGCTTTCCCATGAAGGCTTGAGACAATGTGGTCTCGTAAACCTTCCAACAGAATCCTGCTCACCTTCGCTAATTTATTTTTCCATGCGTCAAGTAATGCAACATCCGTCAAAGTGGGCTTAGGAACATCACTGTTGATGAATTCCTTCAAGCCATTATCTTCAAGCACTGCCTCCATCTCGTCCTTCTAAGAAATGTAGTTCGAGCTTCTCTCGAGTGAATACTCTAGCTGAAAGCCATTGAAAGCCATTTCGATGTTTACTCAACTGTTGCACCAAGAAATTCTTGCAGCAAATTTGAATTGTTTCCACCAACATACTCAAATCCTCCTTCAAAATTGTAATCTTTTGTGCTACGTTACCATGTAGAAATTTTAATACAATTATGTATTGCCTGGATTATCTTGATCTAATAATTATATGCCACTGTTAAATACATAATCGCTTCTACAAAAATTCTTGCGGAAATTTAAAACACGATCACGAATTGAAAACACATAAAGAAAGATCATTCACACATAACACAAATGTTTACCGGGAAAGCATAAAGATAAAAAACCCACAATCATATATTATGTATATATCATGGATCATGAAAAAATCTCATACAAAACTCTAATCCAAGAGCTCTCAGTACAATATACAATCGTCTCACACTGTCTTGCAGAAATTGACAAATGCCTTAGCCAAATTTCTGCCTCACAACAGCTTGCCTCCATTTCACAATCCAAGATGATTACAAATACCAATTCAATGCAATCATGCCCTTCTTGACTGCGCAATCCTCATGAGCATATCCAATGTGTGTTTTTCTTGCAAGAGTGCAATCCAATATAGTACAACTGTCCCTTTCATCTACCTCTCAACTAGTCTCCACTGGATCTAACATGCATGTAGTTAACAATAGTAAATCTTCAGTTGCATGTGATATCACTCCATGTGAATTAATTTAATATTTAATTCGCTGATCTCTCACTGGTGCATCTTCATTTACAACTAGTACAATTGAGTTTAACTCACTTAACCAAGTTAAACTACTTTACAACTCACTTAACTACACATCCAACTCTGTTACAATTTCGAATCACTCAGTTACAACTATATCCACTTGCATGTCCCAAAAACCAACCTTTGAACTTGAAATTACTTCAGTTAACTGGTTTTCACTTCAGTTAACTGATTCCAAGTGCTCCATGAGAATAGATTAATATTTACTGTCCAACTATTATTAAGGGATAATAATAGTCGACATGCATCTATAAATAGACATGCGATCTATAAATAGACTTCGCACATACATATAAAAATAGAACATCATCTATAAATAGAATTTGCTCACCATCTATAAATAGACTTCCGCTATAAATAGAATTTGCTCATCTGTTCTAAAAATAGACTTACACCTAAAAATAGGCCGAGGCTCCATCCTAGTGTAGGTGCTTATTTTTCACTAGGATCATCATCTTGTTGAATCTCAACATCCTCTTTCCTTTGAACTTGTTGTTCCTTTGATTTCCATTCCTCCAGTTGTTGTTGTTGTCATCATCATCGGGAGAATCCTTCTTGAAAGGGCATTCTCTAGCATCGTGGCTGGTCTTGTGACATGTGTAACATTTACCATTCTCCCCTTGGGCCCTTGCTTTTCCTTTTTTCCTCGAACCACCAAAGTTCTTCTTAGCATGAGTAGTGAAGGCAAAATTTCTTTCATTTTCATATTCCTTCATCCTTGTCTCTTCTTATACACATCTCTATAGTACTTCATCAAAATCAGGTATGACATTGTTATTGAGAATGGTAGTGTTGAATACATTCCATTCAGATGAGAGACCTCCAAGTGCGGTGAGAACCATATCTCGATCAGCTATTGTCTTCCCAATAGCCAGAAGATTATTCCTGATTTCGGTCAGCTTCAAAAAATATGATTGGACAGACTCATTCCTACCTTTCTTTAGATTCTTCAATTGATTCTTAAAGAATAGGACTTGATTTGCATTGTTTGCCTTGAACATGTTGACCAACTTCTCATACATCTCCTTGGATGTGCCCAGCTCAGAGATGTAGGCAAAGAGAATCTTATGAATAGAGTCTCTAATCATCAGTTTTTCTTTGATTCCCCCTTTATTATACTTTGACTTGGTGATAGCAGGTGCAGTGGATGGAGGCTTTTGGATTTTAACCTGCACATAGTCCATGACATCTTGGTCTTCCAACATAAGACCCAATGTCATCTTCCAGGCATGGATGTATTCCTTCCCAGTCAATTTGTTATTAGATTTAAAGCCATTATAGTTTGAGGTACCCATGCTCTTCTTCGGTGATTGCTACAAACTTGGGCTTTGTCTTCACCTTAGCTCTGATACCATGTAAATTTTTGTAGATGTTCTATGCTTGATGCAACTTTACTTTTTATCCCCAATATTAGCCAACAATCACATAAACAAGAAAGTAAAATGTAGATAGAACATACCAGTAGATCGACAAAAGACAAGCCAAAAATATATATGTGTGCTGGTGCGTTACGACAGTCACCAGGATGCTTCAACCAGCAAAGTCTCAATACGGTTAGCCAACTAGAAGTGTCACACAACCCTCTCGGATAGCCAGATCAGTCAACCAAAAGTCAACAAAATTCAACATTGTCACAGTCAACGGTCAACGCAAACAACAGCAGAAAAAATTCAATGCAACACAGACAACGGTCAACATCCAACCTCGATTTCTGTGCCAATAAATGCGGACTAGAGAAATTAGAATTCTGGGACAGATTTGGGTCAATTTGACCAAGCGTTGACCAAAGTCAACGCTGGTCAACTCTTCACTGAAAACCCTAGGTCAGAAAACATAAATCTTGTTTATGTGTTTCCCACGTGTGGCTGAAGAAGAGCCTCCAAGGTGATCAAACCAATCAGATGAGGAGAGAGAATGTGATGTGATAGATGAGTGAAAATGACCTCCAACATTGATCTATTTATATCCATCAATGAGGGTGTGTGACACAACTGCTGTGGATTCAAGCCTACATTTCATTTCAAGCTGACCTGCACATTTTTTGAATAAATTCAAAATAAATGTTCTGCTCATCAGATTAAGATGATCTTTAGATCGATCTTGCAACTCTCCGAAAGAGGAATCCAATTAAAATATTGGCATCTTCATCTGAGCACCACAACATGGAGTTTGGACCTAGTTGTCCAAAATTAACACATTTGAATGTGCAAGCATATTTTTCCTAAGGTTTTAACCTTTTTGTAAATAATTTACCATCATGGAATACTATTTACAATATGAAAGATTTGAGATGAAATAATCAATCACCTTGAGATCCTATAAATTATAGGACCCTAACAGTGGCTTCATCCGAGGATGGCACTCTCCCTGTGAAGTGCCAAGAACATTGTAGACTAGTAGCCTAATCCATTGGGCTGATCCCAAATTTGCAACTTGATCTATTATAAAACCTCCGTGACTGAAAATCTTATACTGAAAAAAACCTTTCTGCACAATGAAATCTGAAACACTGAAACGTACTGAGCTGAAATCTGAAAATGAAACTCGAAAGAATGCTTGGAAAAATTCTCAAAATATTGAGCTTATTTGCACACTGCTACCTACCCTATACTGTTGAAACTTATGCTGAATCGGGTAATACAAAAATGACTATGAAGCCAGTCAAGAAGTTGCAGAAACAAATGGACAACTTGACTGTCTGTCAGGAAAATCAGCAATATAACTTGATTATGTGTCCTCATAACCAAAGTTATAATATGAAATGGAAACTGCTAATGTATCTGACCCTTACAAAGAGTACATGTTTGAGCATTTGGGCTAAGAAGAACCTCCATATAATTTGCTATAGGATCAATAAAAGCATGATGTATGATATTTTCTTCTAGGCCTTCAATGTCGAGTTGAGTAGTGTGTCCTCAATATTAAACCTTGAACCCACATCTTCAGTTTGGTACTTGAAAGCGCAATCATCCTCACTATGTAAGTCAAGAGGTAGTACAATTTCCTCTTGCTTAGGAGAAGGAAGACTTTCCAAGGATTCTTGAGGATCTCAGAAATTGTATGACTGAATTTGAGAATTTAAAATTTCAATAACAATTTCATATCTTTCAACAACTATCTCCAGAAAACATGTTTTAGCTTCTGGAATACATTTCCTTGATTTCAAAATGTGAAGGACAACCTCTAGAAAATATTCATCATGCTGAAATTCTGTTAACTAATTCCTAAATGAATTTAAAACTTCACAAGATAGAAGGTTTGCCAAACCTTGTCTTCTTGTTCGGCAGGGACTTTGGTCAACATGTTATGGAGTCACCATGAATGCTCAAAAGTTTGGTTCTTTGAATCATGGAGTCGCCAGGTGAATAATTGCAACCTTCTTTGTATATGGTCACTGTCCACCATTAGTGATCAGATCTGAACTTTGATGTACTTTCCTGAGGAAGATAAAAGGTTTTTCTTCCCTAGTATGGTCGCCACTATGTTAGCGTTCTGTAATTTGCTAGAGATTGTGAGAACTAATCACATAGGCCAACGTCAAACCAACTTTGGAATCTAGGAACTAGCCTTCCTAGATTTAGAGAGGGCTCTCTCTACAACATATAGCTTTGTTTAAATAATTTTTAGGCTAGTTATGATAGTACTTGGGTTTTGGGTTTGTTTTGGATTTTGGAAGATTGATTGTATTCAATTTATTAATATCTATTAGGAAATGGAGTCAAAATATAACTGGATGGTTGCATCAATAGTTCATAGAGTAAAAACAGAGCAAGCTAGGAATATTTACTGGATCTCTTGGATTTTTAAATGAATTTATGACAGAAATATGAGTATATTCAACAAAACTAAAGAGAAATTAAGAATTCTTTAGTTTGGCTTTTAGTGGAAAACATAATGATTGTAAAGGCAGCCAGAATAAGGTACTGAAAAGTAAATCTTCTTCATCATTCTTTCTACTTTACAATTAGAATTCAGATGTTTACAATGAAAGAGGACAATGAAACAATACTAACCGTAGAAAAAAATCACCAATATTTAAGCCACAAGAATCCTATGAATTGTCTGATTATTATTCATGCTTCAGTGCTTTGGAAAAGCTTATAGTACTCGAAAATATAGTAATGATTTTGATCTCAATCAATCGACCTTTGATATTTCCAAAACTGAAGCATTTATACAAAAAATTACAACAAAATAGTCTCTAACAAAATTGAACTAAAAACTTTAATGATTAGAAAATTATAGTTTCGGTGGAATGTGCTGTGTAGAGCAGGTGCTGATGTAGTGGGGTAGTTTAGGACGTGGACCACAATTTGCTGATATGATGGCAGACTAAACTGAGTGTTGTGATGGCAGATCTGCTGTATGAACGCCCTATGCTCTTGCATTCATAACATAATCTTCTTTACCGCAACACCTTTTCCCGACTTGACCTGTAGCATTTATTTGCTACCTAAATCCTTTGTGCTGAGTCAAAAAC
This sequence comes from Pinus albicaulis, assembly GCA_034641835.2. Lineage (NCBI taxonomy): Eukaryota > Viridiplantae > Streptophyta > Pinopsida > Pinales > Pinaceae > Pinus > Pinus albicaulis. Next base: position 15,095 of record JAXQQM020071004.1, read on the forward strand.
TTTTGTGTGAATAACATAATTTAAAAAACAAATATACTAGACTTGAAATATTTTAAATTTCAATTATGAAGTCGCATCACATCTGCGCACTTCACAACATTTGCAATTCAAGTTTATGAAGAATGTGATTAGCGATGCGATGCGAAGCGAGATGTGGTGTGGAGGGATGGTGGGACCGGACCGCAGCACAGATCACAGTTTTTAAGTTTTAGTTATAAGTGCGTAGGGTGTAAACACTAAAAATTACGAAGTGCGAAGCACGAGGGAGGAGGTGAGTGACGTGGCAAGGAAAAAGTGGGACCCGATCGCAAACGAAAGTCGCAACTTCCAAGTTTTAGTTGCAATGTGAAACATGTATAATCTGCGAAATGTGATGAGGGTGAGGTAAACCGGTGATGTGGAGGGATGGCCCACTTTAATCGCGATCGGGTAATAAGGTAGCGAAGTAAGTGAAAAGTGATAAAAAGGTAAGGGTAGAAAGGTAAAAGCGGAAAGGCAAAAAAAGGTAAGTTTAATTATTTTTAATGGAAACTGAAATGAAAAAGGGAGTGTGGCGGGGAGTGGGTCCTGCTCCATCATGTATGGTATTTCAAAAGGTTTGTAGGAGACATAAATGTAAAGGATTTTGGGGTTTGGTTGATCCTAAAAGGTAAGGCAGGTCCTCACCAATGAAACATGGTAATGCGGTGTGCTGGGGTTTTTAGGATGAGTTCCAAAGGTTTTTTTAAAATAATTCCTTTCAGCGTCTTTAGCTTTATAAAGGGTCTTCGAAAGCTTAGATAAGCCATTCAGCCACCTGTTTTGTCCTTTTTGATAGAATTAACACCTGTAGTACTTAGCCTTATTACAAATCATTTAATCACATTTAAATGATGTGATTAATTCAATCCAAACATACTTAATCATCTCCTAATGCTGCATTTGAACATGCAAGCATATTTTTCCTAAGGTCTTAACCTTCTTGGAAATAATTTACCATCATGGAATATTATTTACAATATGAAAGATCTGAGATTAAATAATCAATCACCTTGAGATCCTATAAATTATAGGACCCTAACATCACCAAAGTTAGAATGTCTCAAAGAAATCTCATTAATATACTACATTAAAGCTTGGTGAAAATTTTGATGCTTCCAACAAGCTAAGGGAGTTCAATACTACCACAATAATTAGGTGTCACTACAATATGAAGGGTTCACTACGTTGAGAAGGATCAAAATCTGCCTATGAAAGTCTATTCAAGCACAATAAACCAGCCCAAGAAGTTCAAGAAAATACTAGTAAGTTATCAATTCAAAGGTATGTAAAATCAAGGTAAGTATGCTCATAGATTTTTCAATAAGTATAATATTGAATGGCTCATATAATTCTTGTTGAAGTATACTCTCTAGATAACATGTTAAAACACCAATCCTCTCCATTCCATGCAAAAGTTCTTGATTCCATCCTCCATGGTTAAGTAGGTGATCTAACTTTAAAAAAATGAAGTCATATTCTTGGTACCACCATTTTGCTTCAAAGTATGTATTACAGAGCACAACTTACTCTTGTAGGAACATATTTTCTAAAAGATCACAGAGTATGGAGGAAGACATCACAAGTAGGTTTATCAAGAAACAAAGGTATGTCTTAAATTATAAAGCTTTGTTTTTCCCCTTGACAAATCCAATCTAGTTTACTAACATTTGTTATGCTTAGTTCTCTTGAATCTTAAAAGATTCTTGTTTAGGATGACTCATCATATGATGAATCTGCCCACCTTATACACCTCAAATTGCTTTTATATAACAATAAGGAGGTTCTCTAGAAAAATCCCAACTTGAGGGTATGTTTTTGATATGTGAAACCCTAAACCTATTTATGGCTATTTGTGAAAATTGATATTTTGGTTAATGTATTGATAATGTTGAGTTTGGGATTTTGATAAGATCATGGAAGATCTAAACTTTTTGGATTTAATATGATGTTGTTCGAGATCTCGAACCTTGAAGTCTGATATATTAAGGGAGTGCTTTGACAATAAACTAAAAACTAGGTTTTGGTTAGGTCTACAGGTAAAATCCTTATTATGGAAAGTCCTAGGAGTGAAACCCTAGGTATATTTTCTCTTGATTGAATCCCTAGCCTAGTCTAGGTCAATGTGTTTCTAATGTATACATGTTGACTAACTCATAATATGCTTATAATGGTAATCTCCTAGATATGTGTATTTACCTATTTTCTAATGGTCCTAAGAATCTAGGGTTTGGAAACAAACCTTAGTCAAAGTTTGAAGTATCTAGGATGATGATTGAAAACTCTAGGGTCTATAAATAAATCCTAGTAATGATTATATTCTCTAGTACGTATGTTGATATGATCAATACTGAGAATTTATAGATAGTGAATCTATGGTTTACATCGAATCCTAGTGGATGTCACTTATGATGTGTTTATTGAATTCTAGGATGTATATTAAAACTTAGTAGAAGATATTCATGATATATTTTGATAATTGATTTGAAATCTAGAGTCTGCAAATAACTCTAGTGAAAGCTGACAATGTTTGAGCCGTGATTAATCTTGATTGACTTTATTACATGAAATCTAGGATGTGTATGAATCCCTAGTGAAAGGTCTATCATGTGAATTTTAAAGATTGCCAAATATCTTGTATATCTATGATGGTTCTATGGTTTGCTATATGTTGTAGCAATGTATGTTATATCTTTGGAAGAAACATTGAAACTCTAGATAAGAATGATAATGTAGTCTAGGGTTTATGATAAAAGTCCCTAGCAAAAATGTTAAAGAGTATATGTCTCTTGTTTGGGTATGTGATTTGCATAAATTTGAAAGTGCTTCCATAACTTTGATATGGCTAACTTTGTGCTTCTATGGTTTTGGTTGTACTTGCTATCTAAATTTGTGCAGGTACATGATGAAGATGAGAACCTAATAAGTATGATGAAAATAATGGAAGTCCCGAAAGATTCTACAACACCTAAAGAAGAAGTTAAGTCTCCCTACATTAAGAGGGAGCCTGGATAGAAGTTGATATCCCTAGATTAAGAGGGAGCCTGGATAAAAGAAGAATGGTTATGGTTCTGTACTTCATGTGTCATGCACTAGAATAGAACTAACAACCGTAAGTCTTAGTGAAGTCCATGAGTAAGAATCATAGTCATGGTTGGAGAATATATTATGGAAAGATATGTTGCCACATGTAAAGTAGGAAGAGGAATCTTCTCCTAAAAATATTCTATTGATGATCCTACTATAATTAGTTGGAGGGAAACATCTAAACCCCATAATTTGTTTTGATTATGTATTATTGATGATTGGGTTTTGTTTTTGCACAGGTGTATCTCTCGAAGTAATTGATAGAATGCTCGCTATCATTCAGTTTGATTGGGAGAGATTGGTTGTTCTTGATCTCTTGGATCAAGGTGTGTTGTGGCTTTGCAAGTAAAGCATTGCCAAAGGATTTGTGAGTGAAGCATTGCCAGAGGCTTTGTGAGTGAAGCATTGCCTAGAAGGACATCAGACCGACACTTTGTGATGATGTTTGGTTTGGGGGGGTGGAATCGAGTGGATGTACACCTAGTTCCCTGGGTTGATGGTTAGTAAGTAAGCTTGATGGTACCTATGGAGGCTGAAAGATTTAGTCCATATTAGTCCCACTTGGATAGATTTACCTGGTAAGGAATCTAATCTTTGGCATTGCGATGCCTAAATTGTAGAGAGACCAAATTGATAGATTTCTCTCGTGAAGAATCTAGTCCATGGCATTGTGGTTCCTAAAATTCTTCATAGATAAAGTGATATCTTCCATATATATGAATACCTCCCTAGTTAAGAGGGAATATTGAAGAATGTAACTAGGTTAGGTCTTCATTATTATTGTAATTTTAAAAAGAATTTATTATTATTAAATTACTTAATAAAGCATGAGTTTCATGCTTGAGTTATATTTAGATTAAGGTCCCAATTGTGGACTTCTAGGTTAGTTGTTACATATTTAAATTTGATCCAATTATTGGGCTTTTAAATCATGTAACATTAGGTTGTAAGGCTTTTCCATCAAGTCATCCTCTTCAAGGTTATCATCCTCAGCTTCAAAAAAATATTGTTCAAAGCAACCTTCAAATCAAGTGACAAAAGTTCTCAAATGATACACAAGTCAACCTCCATCAATCTCCTACAAGTCGGATTCACTAAAAGACATGTCGGCCTATTATATAGACGTGTCTCTTCATTCAATACATGTTGACTCATTTTCTATGGACCAACCACTATATATACCCCGTTGTAGTTTCACATTACAAAAACACCAAACTTCAAATTTCTCTCTACGATTTAGATCACATCTCATTACATCATTGTAGCAAGCAATGATCAAGAAAAATTTGTTATTTAAATGGGGACACAATGAAAGAGAAGCTTTGTATTTAATCAAGCAAGCTATCATAAATTCCCCTTCTCTAACTACTCCAAAATTTTATGATTAGTTTATTTTTCGCACTTTCGCTTCCGAAACATCTTGTGCTATTGTTCTAACACAAGTTAATGATCAACAAATCAAAACACCCATATTTTTCTTTAGTTCAAATTTTCAAGGTGCTAAACTAAATTATTCAGAGGTGGAGAAACAAACTTTTTTTGTTTACAAATCTCTAAAGAATTTCAGACCTTTTCTCCTAAAGACACATACCAAGGTAATAGTCTCATTCCGAGCAGTAAGACCACTGCTTGTGTAGAAGGAACTAGGAGAAAAAAGGGAAAATTGGATCACAACCCTGCAGGAATATGATATTGACATTAAACCAACTAAAATTGTCAGAGGACAAGGTTTTTGTAGATTTCTGACTGGAGCATCTAACATACCTGATAATGAGGATTAAGGTAATACTTTACACCTTTATGAGGTAAGCTTGGTAGACTCTGAATCACAATATGCTGATTTTATATTTTATTTAAAAAATGGATATTCTCCCACAAAACTCGATCATAAAAGGAAAATAACTTTAAGATTAAAAGCTAATCAATATCATATCATTAATGATGTGTTTTTCAGAAAAAGCTATGACTCTTTATTATGAATATGCCTTGAAAAGTTTGAAGGACATAAGGTTTTGCAGGAACTCCACGGTGGACCTACAGGTGGATATTTCAGAGGAGATACCACCGCACACAAAATCCTTCATGCAGGGTATTATTGGCCAACCTTGTTCAAAGATACTCATGCATATGTAAGAAAATGAAAGACATGTCAAAATGGTGCTGGAAGACAAAGAAAGCCAACCTTAACTCTACAACCAGTCAACATTGAATAACCCTTTGAACAATGGGGACTTGACATCATAGGTGAGATTGTTCCTAACTTTTCCAAACAACACAAATACATACTTACTACAACAGACTACTTTACTAAATGGGTGGAGGCTATTCCACTAAAGGTAGCTAATTCTAAAGCCATTATGGAATTCATCGATTAGTTCATTATTACCAGATTTGGCTTACTTAATGCACTTATGTTCGACAATTCATCTTACTTTTTGGGTAATAGTATGACTGAATTTTCTCTTAAGATTTGTTTGAAACTCAAATATTCTGCTAATTACTATCCCCAAGGGAATGGTTTAGCAGATTCAAGCAATAAAATCCTCATAAGAATCATAAAAAAAACTATTGATCAGAGCCAAAAAAATTGGCATAAATATTTAATATTTTCTCTTTGGGCAGATCAAATAACTCAAAAGGCCTCTATAGGCACTTCTCCATTCAATCTAGTATATGGGAAAGATGCTATAATTCCATAAAATTTAGCCCTTCCCTCACTAGCCTAGTCCAATTCATTGATGAAGTACCTTCCTCTTCTTTACAGCTAAGAATGTCTCAAATCCTTAAACTGGAAGAAGAAGGGGAAAGAGCTAAACTTACACATGCTCGACATCAACAGATTGTCAAATATTCTTTTGACGCAAAAAATGTTGCCAAAAAATCTTTTAAAGTTGGAGACCATGTCCTTAAATGGGACAAGGAACATGAGGAAAAAGGTAAGCATACAAAATTCTAAAAAATGTGGCTTGGACCATTTCAAATTGTTGAACAAGTAGGCCCATCAACCTTCATATTGCAACATATACAAGGGAAGAGAGATTCTCTTCTTGTCAATGGGCTTATTTTGATTTTTTTTTTTTTGAAGAACATTTCTTCTAATCTAATATAATTGTATTTGCATATTTAGGTTAATAAAAGAATAATGTTAGATAACGTACTCTTCGCTGTTTATGAATATCTATGAATCATTTTATGACTTTCTATCTTGGAGAAGTAGGAGTTTTAAAAATAAATGATCACAAACTTGAAAAGGTGGATAATTATTATATAACTCTGAAATTTTGTTTCCATTGAAATTGTAAATTATTTCAAACCTTAAACTTTATAAAGTATTTTCACCTCATTATCAGTCATAAAAGTTCCACCTTTACAAAGTAAGGACTATTTGTTACTAAGCATCTTGAACTCTAACTTGTCATCCAAAACTCTTAAAGAGTCCATGGTTTTCTCCATCCATTAATTATACTTTTTTTAGAGTGTAATTCAAACATATATAAAACTTAAAATATAAGAGGTCTCAGCATGAACCTGCTTACCATGATCATAGAAAAATAATAGTCTGACATAACCACCACTGCATATCGAAACAGGGTATTGGCTGATGATTGTTTATAACCATAAGACAAGGGGTCTCATTACAAGCCAACTTGTTTAGTCCAATTGCAACTAGTGAATGGCATTGTCACTACCTGGCCACCAAACCGGGACAAGAGCTTTTAAGAGTAAAAAAGAAATAAAACAGTAAAAAAAGTGTATATATATTGTGTTGAATTTATCTCTAAAGATTGCAATGATAAATGGATGAAATACTGAATCATTGATGGTTAAAAGGTAACATTGTCGAGACTATGAACGCCTGTTGGCAGCAGTGAATCTACCTATGACAAAATGAGTATATCAAAAGTCTAAGTCGCAAAACCCCCCCTCCCTTATCTCTTTAACTGTTAATGAATGATATAGGGAAATAAAGATTTGCATTTATAAAAGGTTTTTTAGGATCAGAAGAAGATAAGTTTTTTTTTTAAGAGTAATTCTACTTAACCCAAAAATTTCAAAGATAGTTTTCATTTCCTTAATTATTCTTACTTATTTAAAGTATCAGAGATTTCATTCTTATATAAATCATAGATAACTAGTTCTTCCAGTGAATCTCCAATTGTTGTGCTATTCAACAACCCCCATTATTTTAGAATAAATGCCTTAGAGAAAATAATTGGGACCCTTTTAAATTTTTAGGATAAGACAATAAAATTGTATGACTTATAAATAGAAATATGAATTCAAAATGAATCAAAGTCATAACCTTGTTGCCTTATACACTTAAGCGGAAAAACCCAAAATAACCTTAATCGTAAATTGCAAATACAACAAGCAACATGCTGAGCTGCTCCACATAAAATCTATGATGCGATATAACCCTAAAGCTCCAAACATGTGAAAAAAGCTTCCTAGAAGAAAAGGGCGATGACGGCTAAAAGATAAATAACAAAGGAAAATGATTCCCGACAAAGTTATGTCTCATAAAGAACAATTATCGGGACCCGCCTTTGCCACGTCACCAATCGCAATCGCAAGATCACAATTTCTCCCGCTATCATGTACTCCACCCCGCTTTCATTTCCTCGATGTGATACATCGCATCGCACTTTCGCCAACTATAACTCCTTTCCGCCTTCCAATTTCACCGAGATTGTGATTGCGATGTGATATCGCATCGCAAAATCATTCATCCCTCTTTTCCTTGCCAACGTTTCAAAGCTTAAAAAAAAATTGATATCTTAAAGCATTGTTTGAAAAGCGAAAGGGTTTGATAGCAATTGGAAAAAAAGTGCACTCGGTATTTTAGGACCTTGACAGACATATGAAACTGCGATGCAGGATGTTTAATTAAAAATGTTTAAGTGTCCATTTTGGCACGTATCCATGTTTTCCATAAATACACAATCATAACGGTATGCTATATCTGAGCCTCCAAACGTGATTTGATTGAAAGTTAATCAATATTTTAGATTTCTTCGCATGCGACATTATATTTTTCATCATTTTAGTTTTATTGCTACATCGCTCCTGTGTTTTCACATATTTTTTTTCACCCCTTGTTCTTCGTATTCGTAGGCAAGTCCAGAAAAATGAAATTCCTTCGAGATGTCTAAGGATGCTAAGAAATCAAAGAAACCTATGGCTCCTGCTAATCCTACACCTTCCATTGCCAGTGACAGAGATGCCGCCCCTATTTTCAGATACTACATGCACTACAAAAAGTGGTTCCGCTTCATGGGAATCAATGTACAAACTTTTCAAAGATGAAAAACCCTGCATAATCAAAAGGACATCTACAACAGATGCCCCTAACACCTCCTAATCTACTATTTCTTTTGTATCCAACTCTTTTCTTCATAGAATTTCTACGCGCCCTAATATTTTACCATATTTAGATATGGTGAAATGGATTATTGATAATAATAACATTTGCAACATAACCTTTTTGACAACAAGAGGCACAATGATAGGATCATTCTGAGCAAAGGATTTGAAGAGAATGTACCATATGCCGGACCCTTAGAAGGTTTATGGTGAAGTTTCCTCGAGAAATTTGCAAAAGAAAACAAGCTACAGTCAGACCCTATAAAACAATGGAGGAATAACCCTAGAAAACACAAGCATGATGAAAATGGTATGCATTCCACTGCTTCTCTGGATGGTCCCTACTGTTATATTTATGATATGATGTGTAGACTATTCTATTCACCCAATACTAGTAAATTTTCCATTGAATGGGTTCCTCTTATGGATGTCGTCACAAACTCCAACATTTTGGATTGGGGTACCATTTTGTCAAACAATATTGCTTCCCAGATCCTTGAATACAAAAAAAATCTCTCTTTTAGCTCCAAGAAAATCCCCCCATTCTTTATGAGTACGTACATCATGGACGTTGTCTGTTTTACCTCTGATTTTCCAACCATGGGTTGAAAATGGATCATCCAAGATCCCATACCAATTCATGTTTATCATGATATTCTTCGGCCACTCTTCCAAGCAGTTTTTAATGAAAAAACCCCAATATGTTGAATCTTTGGTTAAACTGAGAGGGGGGGGGGGGGGGGGGTGAATCAGTTTAACACAAGCTTTGACAATTTAAATTTTCATCAAACTTATTGACAACTTAATATGTGAACAGTCTTACAATGTAGCAGCAAGTATTAAATTAATGTGACATAACCCTTGTTGTGAGAGTAGCAAACAAATAAACAGATTGAGTAGATCATATCAACATGTAAGCGACACACATAGAGACAACATATGTAAGTGGAAACCCATAAAGGGAGAAAACCACATCTTATTATTGTTGTGATGCAAAGGTAAGCTCCAACTCCCTCTCACCACTGTTTGTTCTGTAGGCACCAACCTACAGGAGGCTCCAACCTCAGTCAGCTACAACTGACAGCTATCAAGCTTCAACTTGATAGGAAAGCTCCAACTTCCTTAATTTATCTAAATAACTGTTCGCTGATTTACCTCAGATATCAGCTTTGTTCTGTAGCATCTCTTTTTGCTCCTCTTTTCCTTATCTTCTCTGCCTCAATCTTCTATACTTTGCATTCTCTATCCTTACTCTCTCTAACCACGCCTTGGATATCAGGTTGATATTATATATAGAGTTTGTCACATGACTGTTTGTATTCCACAAAGAATTTGGAATGAATAGCCATACCCTTTAGTCTTCTGCCTTCTCATTTCTTTTCCAGCTCACTCAAAAATATAACAATATGCATTAATTTTAATATTACAGTGGGAGTTTTGTTTTCCTACCGGAGACTTGCCAATGCATCACAAACAATAAAAATTAATTACAACATTTACATTCACATTTTCAGTTACACACTTCAATTTTACTCATCTCCTTTTCTAGATTTTGGCTTTACTGGATTTGTCTTTTTTGCTGTTGTTGAGTGACTGTTCTGAATATTTTGGTTCACCTCTGTGTCTATTCATCTGTTCACTGTACTTGTGTGCACTAGCTACATACACATCTGCTTTTCATGTTTTATTCTCAAAGACATATGAATCTGGGCGATGTCTGTTCATTACCAATCTTTGTTCTCGGGCTGCCTGCTTACGTTCTCTGTTCATATATGAGCTTAAAGTTAATAGTTTAAATTCACATTACAATTTCAATTCATCTTTTTCCTGTACCATTTTTCTGCTGCTGTCTCTCTCTCTTTCGTTCTTGCAAGCTCTTGTAATAAACCCAATCTGTGAACTTTATAAAACCCACTATATTAAATACCAGCGTATTATATATATCAGCATATATATATGTTCCCCACCAATTGTGAAGACCCATGTATTCACTTTAATGTATGCCCAGCACGCACCTCATTTCATATAGGTTTTGACTTTAGCACAATATATAAATATATCACCATGTATGCATATTCCCCGAGTCAAGCATTAAAAACTATTAATAATCTATGGCTTTTGTTTAGCGCCCAACATAAGTATGGTCACGGTTTTATAACCTTTAAAACATCAAACTATATTACATTCCCCACTTAAATATATAATGCTTACTCGAATTTTCGGACCTTGGGAATCTTAAATATATATATATCTCGAGCTTTAATTCAACTGAACCACTTATAACGTACCTTTGGCTCCAGGCCCACATATAAGCGATGGATCAACTAAATATGTGCACCATACATTGGGTTATCCTTCGAGCTACTTCCGAATGCGATCGCCGTTCAATGAGCCTTCCTCCAGATCGATGATGTTCGTTGATATCGCACTGCCTCCTCAGTCGAACGTTAATGTGCGATGGGGCGGTTTTGAAAATCCATCACATGCCACGTGTCCTCCAGTCTATGGAATCGCTCCGAATTCACAATTACCGCTCGTCCCACAAAGGTGGTGTGATTAAAACTGGAAACCCACCTTTATTGTTCCTTCACGGTTTTGCTTCTGCTCACAATTCTGTTCTTTTATACGTTGACCCTTTGGTTCATCGGTATTTACCACGGTGCTTTCATCTGTTACGACGCATAGCTCCATTCACACTACGCATTTAACTCTGGTTCCGCCTCTCCTTTTGTGACATCGATCCTTTCGGCGATCAATAAGACCTTAGTCCATATGACCCTTCAGATATATATGTGCAGAATCTCGAATGAACCCTTATTTCAGAGTTATTCGATCTATACAACACATCTAAGTTCGGAACAGAGGATCTTCATATATCTATACTACCCCTTATTTCATTCAATTCAAACGATACAACATATATCCTCAGCGCATCAGAATTGTTTATAAATCAAACCATTGGCTTTAAACCTTAAGACAAAGCTTTATCATGCATTTCTCATATATTTTCTTATTGAACTTAAGGCCCACCACATAGAGGTTAAATCAATAATAGAGGCAATTTGGAAAATCGATCACTCTATGATCGATTCACAGAAGCTTACAATTACTGCTTCAAATTTTAACACAAAGCTTCAATATGCACTTCTTATACGTTCTCTCTCTGGGACTTAAGGCACTCCTCACGCAGAGTTTCTTGATTATGGATAGATCTACAGCCCTTCTCTAACTCTGCCTCTAAACAAGATATAGATTTTCTTCATTTATCTGCAGAACTCCACAAAACCCTCACCACAAAGTTTATTTATTCGACACACACCACACCTCATAATTGCACTCCACAGCATCATAGAACCATTTAGACCCCCAATTACAGAGTCTCATGTAATGCAAAACTTCTTCTTCACTACTTTGCACCTTGAATAGCTCTCTAATTCAATTTACTGCTTTTGCTTCCTCTGCTCCTTGACTGATGCTGCTCCTTACTTCTCTTTTTGCTGCCTGTGTTCTCTGCTACTTTTCTTCTCTCTTTGCCTTGTTGCTGTTTCAAGTGTTCCTTATTTGCCATCTCCTTTTCCATCAATGACAACATTTCCAACAGTCTCCCCCTTTGGCATTGATGGCAACACATCCACCGATAATCCAATACTTCCTCCAAGTCTTCCTCTGCCTAGCTCCTTTTAGAAGACCCTTTCTTCTATTACCTGCTTTTCCTCCCCCTTTGACATCAATGGCAAGGGGTTGAAAATTTCTTAGTGTAGATTCTATCCTTTGATCCTTTGTTTTTATCCTTTTTCAATATTTCTTGCATTTCCTCTCTCTGAGATCTTCTGACTTTGTACCCCTTTAGTCTTTTCATTGATCCTTTTATGCTGGATGTATTCTTTCCATAGTCCTTTGATCCTGAGGACCTGTTTCATGCTTCTCTTGTTGGCTGATCTCCCCCTGGAATGATATTTTCATTTATGTTCTCCCCCTGAAACTATGCTTTCTCTTTATATTAGAGAGTAGCATCTACAGATACTACCCCTAGTCTATCTCTCAAGTATTCAAATGGTTCTCTAGCAAGAGGTTTGGTAAATATATCAGCTGCCTGTTCTTTTGTTGGTACATATTCCAGCTTTACTACTTTCTGAGCCACTTGTTCTCGGACAAAATGATACTTGATTGGGATATGTTTAGTTTTTGAATGAAGCACATGATTTTTTGATATACTTATAACAATTGTATTATCACATTTGATTGAGATAGGTTCATCAATGCTTACGTTCATGTCTTGGAGTGTTTGCTTCATCCACATAACTTGTGTACAACATGCTGTTGCTGCTATATATTCTGCTTCTACCGTAGATAGAGAGATAGATGTTTGTTTCTTGCTTAACCATGCCACCAGACTTTCTCCTAGATAGAATGCACCTCCACTTGTGCTTTTCCTGTCATCCACACAGTTGGCCCAATTTGCATCTGTGTATGCTATTAAAGTGAAACTTTTGCCTTTAGGATACCACAGTCCATGCTGTCCAGTTCCTTGTAGATATTTGAATATTCTTTTGATTGCAAGAAGGTGATTTTGTTTAGGTGCTGCTTGATATCTAGCCACTAGTCCTACAGCTAGCATGATGTCTGGTCTTGATGCTGTCAGATACAGCAGACTTCCTGTCATGAATCTGTATAGTTTTTGATCTATATCAACAGATCCATCATCAACACACAACTTGCATCCCGTGATCATGGGAGTTGACACAGGTTTGCAGTCCTCCATTTTGAACTTTTTCAACATTTCTTTTAAGTATTTTTCTTGTGAGATGAATGTACCTGTTTTCTTTTTCTGAATTTGAAGTCCTAAGTAGAAACTGAGTTCTCCAATCATGGACATCTCAAACTCTGATTTCATCTCCTCAGCAAACCCTTTTGCTAGTTCATCTCTATTGCTTCCAAACATAATGTCATCAACATATACTACAACAATCAGAAGTTCATTTTCATGGGATTTTATGTATAGATTGTTGTCTATTCCGCCTCTCCTAAAGCCTTGTTTTTGCAAATATTTATCCCGTCTTGAGTACCAAGCATGAGGAGCCTGTTTCAGTCCATATAGAGCCTTCTTCACTCTTCACACATAGTCTTCTTTGTCTGTTAAGGAGAAACCTTCTGGCTGTTTCATGTAGACTTCTTCTTCTAGATCTCCATTCAGAAATGCAGATTTCACGTCCATTTGATATACCTTGAAGTCTTGGTAGCACACAAAGGCCAGAAATATTCTGATGGCTTCCATTCTGGCTATAGGGGCAAATGTTTCATCATAATCAAGTCCTTCAATTTGTGAGTATCCTTTGCAAACTAGTCTGGCTTTATTCCTGATTACCTATCCTTCCTCATTAATTTTATTTTTGAATACCCATTTTGAGCCTATGAAATTTTTCCCAGTGGGTCTAGGAACTAGTTCCGAGGTATTGTTTTTCTCAATTTGGTCCAATTATTCATTCATAGCATTTACCCAAGACCTGTCCTTGCTGACTTCTTCAAATTTATTTGGCTCTATTTGTGATAACATGGCTATGTATACCTCTTCTGTCTGTTCAGTTAGCTGCCTTCTTGTCTGGACCCCTTTTTTCTTGTCTCCTATGATCTGATCTTCAGGATGGTTCTTCTGAGTGTATCTGGAAGGGGCTTTAGGGCTCAGTTCAACATCATCTGTTGTCTTGCTTGTTTCATCATTATCTTGGTTTTTTTGTTCATGACTGTTTGATGGACTGCTGCAGTCTGTATCTCTTGTATTGTTTTGAAGTTCTTCATCAAATCTCACATCAATGCTTTCTACTTTTTTCCGAAGAGTCTTGTTGTAGCACCTGTACCCTTTACTTTTGGATGCATACCCTAGAAATATCCCTTCATCTGCTCTTGCATCAAATTTCCCAAGATTTTCATCATTATTCTTTATGTAACACTTGCTTCCAAAGATTATAAAATGTTTGATTGAAGCTGGCTTCCCATGCCATAGTTCATAGGGAGTCTTGTCACTACTTGGCCTTAAGTGAGCTTTATTAAGGATATGCACCGCCGTGTGTACTGCTTCTACCCAGAAGGTTTGAGGAATATTACTCTCTTGCATCATGGCTCTGGCAATTTGTTGTATAGATCTGTTTTGTCTCTCTGCTACTCCATTCTGCTAAGGTGTTCTTGCAATAGTAAATTATTGCTTTATCCCATGTTCATTGCATAGGTCAGCAAAGTCATAATCTGTGAATTCACCTCCTCTATCTGATCTGATGCATTTTAGTTTGCATCCTGTTTGATTTTCTGCTAATGATTTGAATATCTTAAATTTTTCCAGAGTTTCCGATTTATTCTTGAGGAATGCCACCCATGTCATTCTGGAGAAGTCATCAATTATCAGCATGAAGTAGGATTCTCCACTTGGAGTTTTAGTTCTTGTTGGTCCACACAGGTCCATGTGCACAAGCTGGAGCGGTCTTCTTGTTGATAAATCATCTTTGACATTAAATGACGTGCGGGTTTGTTTGCCCAATTGACAAGATTTGCATATAGTATTAGAAGGCCTTTTTATTTATGGCATGTCTCTGACAGCTTTCTTCTTGCTTAGTCTGATGATGTGATCAAAGATGAGATGTCCCAACCTTTTATGCCATAACCATGACTCCTCAAGTTTACTAAGATGACATGCTTCATCTTCCTCTTTCACAACGTAAACATTACTCTCTGTTCGAACTCCTTTGAGCAGAGTCTTACCCGTGGTGCTTGATCTGACTTCAAAATATTGTGCTCTAAAGAGAACTTCACAGCCTTTATCACATATTTGACTGACACTCAGCAAATTTGCTTTCAGCCCTTCTACAAATAGTACATCTTGGGCCTTTCCTCTACCATTGTCTAGGCTGACTGAGCCTTTTCCTTTTATTTTTCCTGATTTATCATTGCCAAACGTAACATTGCCAAATTTATTTTCATCAAGAGTTATAAACTTACTTTTGTCTCCAGTCATGTGTTTTGAGTAGCCACTATCCAAATACCACTGGCTTTTCAGTATTTGAGCAGTTAGAGCCAAGTCACATTTATTCACCTTCTTTATCCACTTGAAGCATCCTTTTGTCTGGTAATTTTTGTGAGATGATAAATCACATCCTCTCAGAGGACATTTGGAAGGAATATGACCAAATTTGTTACATACACAGCATTTGATCATAATTTTTGTAGAATTGTGAATATGGGAAAAATTTCTTTGATTCATAAACCTCCTTGAGGTATTGACCATCAATCTTTGTCCATATTTTCTACACTCAATTATTTTATGGCCAAATTCTTTACAATAAAAACAGTAACCATAGAAAATATTTGCATACCTGATGTAAGATTGTCTTCTCCATTTTTTTGCTTGAGATAGTCTCTTCACTGTTTGCATCTTTTGCTGGTTTGAATTGCTCCTCCTTGCATAACAGTATGTAGCAATGTGTCCCAGCTTATGACAGACATAGCAGGTGGCATTTTTCATAGGAGGGAAGAGTCTTCTTTGATGGCTTCCAAATTTGACATAATCTGAAGTATATGATTCTTTTTTCTGTTGTCTGAGTGTTTCTTTCATTCTTTGTTACTAGAGGTTTCTTCTGGGTTCTGTCTCTCTCCTTACATGTTTCTTCTTTTGTAGGAATTATTTGAGCTGCTTCATCTGCCTTCTTTGCTTTTACAAAGATAATATCTCTGTTTTCCTTTTCTTTGCTTTTACTTGACTCTCCTTCATATCCTATTCTAGTTTTTATCATAGGAGATCTTTGAGCATCCAGAATCTCGTTCAACTTACTAGAGCTTGTTGTTTGAGAAGACTTTATAGCCACTTTCCTTTGAGAATTTTCTAATTTCTTCCTGAGACATGCTACTTCTTCTTCCAACTCCTCTTGTTCCTGATTTTTCTCCTTGATTTGCTTAAGTAACATGTCTTCTATCTTCTAACAGGAGTCCTTCAAGTTATTCTATGGCCATCAATAAAAATTCAGAGGTTCCTTCTTCACTTGAGGGTTCATCAGAGTCTTCGGATGCACTGCTGTCTTGTTGAGCATAGAAGGATTTTCTACTAAATTTCTTTCCTTTCTGCCAGTTCTTTGATGTATTTTTCCCTGATTCTTGAGCCTGATTCTTTACTTTCTTGTGGGGACACGTAGTAGCATAGTGTCCAACTCTTCCACAGTTAAAGCATTTGAAAGGAAGTTTGCCTTTGTATTTACCTGAGCCTCTATCCAGCTTCTTGAAAAATTTAGCCTCTTCTTCATCTGAGTCAGTTGCCTTTGGGGCATATCCTAATTCCACAGCAGCCCAAACTTCTATTCCTAGACACATTATGTATGTCCTCATTCTGATTTTCTAGAAGGCATAATTTGCACCAGTGAAAAAAGGGGCTTTATTGGTTGAGAATCCTTCTTTACTATCCATCCTGGGAACCTAGGATCTCCTTTCAGTTGTTAAACTGGTACAAAGGAACCTGCTCTGATACCAATTGTTGAATATTTCGTTAAACTGAGAGGGGGGGGGGGGTGAATCAGTTTAACACAAGCTTTGACAATTTAAATTTTCATCAAACTTATTTACAACTTAATATGTGAACAATCTTACAATGTAGCAACAAGTATTAAATTAATGTGACATCAACCTTATTGTGAGAGCAGCAAACAAATAAACAGATTGAGTAGATCATATCAACATGTAAGCAACACACATAGAGATAGCAGATGTAAGTGGAAACCCATAAAGGGAGAAAACCACATCTTATTATTGTTATGATGCAAAGACAAGCTCCAACTCCCTCTCACCACTGTTTTTTCTGTAGGCACCAACGTACAGGAGGCTCCAACCTCAATCAGCTACAACTGACAGCTTTCAAGCTTCAACTTGATAGGGAAGCTCCAACTTCCTTAATTTATCTAAATAACTGTTTGCTGATTTACCTCAGATATCAACTTTGTTCTGTAGCATCTCTTTCTGCTCCTCTTTTCCTTATCTTCTCTGCCTCAATCTTCTATACTTTGGATTCTCTATCCTTACTCTCTCTAACCACGCCTTCCATATCAGGTTGATATTATATATAGAGTTCATCACATGACTGTTTGTATTCCACAAATAATTTGGAATGAATAGCCATACCCTTTAGTCTTCTGCCTTCTGATTTCTTTTCCAGCTCACTCAAAAATATAACAATATGCATTAATTTTAATATTACAGTGGGAGTTTTGTCTTCCTACCGGAGACTTGCCAATGCATCACAAACAATAAAAATTAATTACAACATTTACATTCACATTTTCAGTTACACACTTCAATTTTACTCATCTCCTTTTCTGGATTTTGGCTTTACTGGATTTGTCTTTTCTGCTGCTGTTGAGTGACTGTTCTGAATATTTTGGTTCACCTTTGTGTCTATTCATCTGTTCACTGTACTTGTGTGCACTAGCTACATACACAGCTACTTTTCAGGTTTTATTCTCAAAGAAATATGAATCTGGGCAATGTCTGTTCATTACCAATCTCTGTTCTCGGGCTGCCTACTTACGTTCTCTGTTCATATATGAGCTTAAAGTTAATAGTTGAAATTCACATTACAATTTCAATTCATCTTTTTCCTGTACCATTTTTCTACTGCTGTCTCTCTCTCTTTCGTTCTTGCAGGCTCTTGTAATAAACCCAATCTGTGAACTTTATAAAACCCACTATATTAAATACCAGCGTAGTATATATATCAGCATATATATATGTTCCCCACCAATTGTGAAGACCCATGTATTCACTTTAACGTATGCCCAACACGCACCTCATTTCATATAGGTTTTGACTTTAGCACAATATATAAATATATCACCATGTACGCATATTCCCCGAGTCAAGCATTAAAAAATATTAATAATCTTTGGCTTTTGTTTAGTGCCCAACATAAGTATGGTCACGGTTTTATAACCTTTAAAACATCAAACTATATTACATTCCCCACTTAAATATATAATGCTTACTCGAATGTTTAGACCTTGGGAATCTTAAATATATATATCTCGAGCATTAATTCAACTGAACCACTTATAACGTACCTTTGGCTCCAGTCCCACATATATAAGCGATGGCTCAACTAAATATGTGCGCCATACCTTGGGTTATCCTTTGAGCTACTTCCGAATGCGATCGCAGTTCAATGAGCCTTCCTCCAGATCGACGATGTTCATTGATATCGCACTGCCTCCTCAGTTGAACGTTAATGTGCGATGGGGTGGTTTTGCAAATCCATCACATGCCATGTGTCCTCCAGTCTAAGGGAATCACTCCGAATTCACAATTAATGCTCGTCCCACAAAGGTGGTGCGATTAAAACCGGAAACCCGCCTTTACTGTTCCTTCACGGTTCCGCTTCTGCTCACAATTCCATTCTTTTATACGTTGACCCTTTGGTTCATCGGTATTTTACCACGGTGCTTTCATCTGTTATGACGCATAGCTCCATTCACACTGCGCATTTAAATTTGGTTCCGCCTCTCCTTTTGTGACATCGATCCTTCCGGCGATCGATAAGACCTTAGTCCATATGACCCTTCAGATATATATGTGCAAAATCTTGAATGAACCCTTATTTCAGAGTTATTCGATCAATACAACACATCTAAGTTCGGAACAGAGGATCTTCATATATCAATACTAACCCTTATTTCATTCAATTCAAACGATACAACATATATCCTCAGCGCATTAGAATTGTTTATAAATCAAACCATTGGCTTTAAACCTTAAGACAGAGCTTTATCATGCGTTTCTCATATATTTTCTTATTGAACTCAAGGCCCACCACATAGAGGTTAAATCAATTACAGAGGTAATTTGGGAAATTGGTCACTCTGTGATCGATTCACAGAAACTTACAATTACTGCTTCAAATTTTAACACAAAGCTTCAATATGCACTTCTTATACACTCTCTCTCTGGGACTTAAGGCACTCCTCATGCAGAGTTTCTTGATTCTAGCTAGATCTATAGCCCTTCTCTAACTCTGCCTCTGAACAGGATATGGATTTTCTTCATTTATCTGCAGAACTCCACAAAACCCTCACCACAGAGTTTATTTATTTGACACACACCACACCTCATAATTGCACTCCACAACATCATAGACCCATTTATACCCCCAATTACAGAGTCTCATGTAATGCAAAAATTCTTCTTCACTACTCTGCACCTTGAATAGCTCTCTACTTCAATTTACTGCTTTTTCTTCCTCTGCTCCTTGACTAATGCTGCTCCTTACTTCACTTTTTGCTGCCTGTGTTCTCTGCTACTTTGCTTCTCTCTTTACCTTGTTGCTATTTCAGGTGTTCCTTCTTTGCCATCTACTTTGCCATCAATGACAACATTTCCAACACAATATTATTTAAGGAAACCCAAGACGACTTTACAAGTAAAGGGAAATGGTTTGGGGAGGAGTTATTTACTTATGTCAGATTTTATGGAAGCATTGTTGAATGCCATGTACTCCCACTATATGTACCAGACAAGCTTCTCGCTAGAGAAATTGCTTGTCAGACAGTGGGGCATGGATTGACTAAAGCCTTGAAAGAGGCAAAGAAAGATTCCTGGCCTACCTTTCCCATTCATTGTGGTGTTTATGCATCAGACAATTTCAAACATGCTAGATTAGAAATTGATCAAATCCAGTGTTTGAAATTATTTACAGTTCCTAATAGACAATTTGATCCAAATAAAGTTGCTTTATATGTTAAAAATCAGGTAAATATCAAACACTTCCTTCATGAAGATGATGATTATGATGACTTATTTGAGTCTATCAATACTATTTAGATGTTGAAAAGTTGGTAGCTATGCATCTAAACCCTGAAAAAATGGAACAATTCAAAGAATACAAAAAAAATAGGTTGGAAGGTATTCCTCTAGACATTTTAGAGGTATCCCAACCTATTACAAAGAAAGATCAACATACAGAATATGAAAAAAAATAGCCTCCTAAGGTTACTGAAATCCTTAGGAGCCTCCTATTTATTATTTATTTATTTTTATTTTTAGTTTTATTTTTATTTTATATTTTATTATTATTATTATTATTATTTTATTTTATTTATTTATATTTATGTATTTATTATTTATTTATTATAATTTATTATAATTTATTATTATTTTATTTTGATTTTGATTTATTTATTTATTTTTATTTTTATTATTATTGTTATTATTATTATTATTATTTTTTCCTTAGAATTTTGGATTATTATTAATTAATTATATATAAATATTTTATTATGTTTAAATATTTTAATTATTCAATAAAATATAATAATAATAATTCAACTATTATTTTGTCTTTGTAGTTTCTTATTCAGTCAAACTATCCGTTATTCCACAACGGCTAGTTGGAGTTTCCTATCTATTTAAACTGGGTCCTAGATCAGATTTCTCATCTTGTCCTGATGACGAACCACACTGGCTGGTTCGAAATGCGTTGACAAAATCTGCTTGAATGTGATTTTCAATGAAAGATTTTATACACAATTTTATGGATCACAGAAGCCAAATTCCTAACCGATCAAAAGAAGTTAATCCCACAAAAGTACAAACTAATAGTCCACTATTTTTCAGTGATTTAAAAGAATTTTGGAAATATTTCAATCAAAAACTTAAGGGAGATCAAGAAGTGGTGATCTTTGATCATCAAGAGACAATCGGAACACCTCATGACAAAAGTCATAGCCTATTCACTACTGGGTCTACTGACAAATCTGTTGACATGGATAGAGTTGAATTCATCTCGGCCTACCCAGCATCTGAAATTATATTGAAGATAGAGGAAATCCATCCTTTAGATATCTTTTACAACCCAAAACATAAGGCTGTAATGAGTAGACAAAGGAAAAGGAGGAGAGTTGAATAATCATAGGCTCTAGTTCATGGTGATGTGCCCATGGAGATAGTTTGGAAAGACCCTCAATTAGATCCATCTCAGGATCTAACAAGGTTAAATCAATTTGCAGGTGTTTATGCATCTGCCACAATTGATAAAGCCATAAAATTCGAACAACTAGTTAAGGAGAAGGATGAGAAAATCCTTCAACTAGAACAAGAACTGCTGGCATAAAAGTAGATCATTAACCTTCAGCTGCAAGCACAAGTTACACAACTCTAGCAAAGTATGGATCAAATAAACCCGCAACATCAATCTGGCATTGGTGCCAAGGATGCTCCAATCCACCAAATGCAATTTATTGTGGAATAGTTAAATGATAATCCAATTTTGGATGATTGTAAAAAGGAAGCACGGGAACTCAAAACTTTGTTGGCTCAACAACAAGTGGTGTTTTGTCAAAAAATGTCTAACATAAATGAGCTATGTGAGAAGAGTGATTCACTAATGAATCAAGTAGCTGACTAGAGGATCATGTTTGATGAAATTGATGATAAAGTCTGTCAATATGTCACCTGACAAGATACTGCAGAAGGCCGAAAGGCCAATCTTCCCAGAATTGAAGATTTAAAAAAAGAAATATTTTTCATTGATTGGAATATACAATTAAAGCAGGCAGAGAGGGAAATTTGCAGGGCAAGAGATGTTGCCAATAAGATTATTGAAACAGTTAGGTAAAACCTCATTGCTCCCAATTTAATTGATAAATTCCCACCTGGTCTCTACCTGTTGTGAAAGATTTGATAAAGTAGTGGCAAGAGATGGCTAAAATGAAGGAAGAAAGCATGAGAAATTAGTAAATTTTGATTAGGACAAGTTTTGGAAGCATTTAGTTAAGTCACATAGTCAATGGTTAATGTTGCGCTATCTAACCAACACTTCCTCTTACATGGTGCCTCCACTATCAGATGCGATATATATAGGACAACTATGCGTCAACCCAGACCAACCTCCAAAAGTTCAGCCTATGATAGACATCATTAAGCTCAAGGAGCGAATGGAAACATAGATAGCACCACACTCATGAAGCGAATCATCCCAACAAACTCTATTTTTATTTTTATTTCACTTATTTTAAGGATAATTGTTTAAACCTCCTCAACACTTTATGTATTTGATATTTTTATACTTTTTTGTTTTACTATATAGAACTTTTCATGTCTTCGAAGAAAGGGTCCTTAAATTTTGAAAAGAATACTTTATAGAAGTTGCACTTTTGTACTCTTAAAGTTTCTCTTAATAGAAAGGCTAAGAACTATTTTTCAAATGAGCATAGTTAAGATATATATGGTATTTTATCTTTATATTGATGTTTTGTTTCATATGATAAATAATTTAATTTCCTTATGAAGTTTTTGTTATATGTACCTTTTTAAACACAATCCAACATTAATTCACTTATGAACATGCTTAGATAGCCATTTTTAATACATGAAAAAATACATGCAATTATTAAATGCGATATGTGTTGAGATTTCGGGGTGTTGGGGTAACATCGGATGTGCTCTAGCTCCCAAAATTTGTGGAGGGAATAGAGTAGTAGCAACAACATAGTGATGAAGGCTAGCAGGCGATGCATCAACACAGAGACCCACACCAGAGATTAGTGTAGAACTTCGGGGTGAAGTGTTTTGCTAAAGCACATTCCTTGCTGAGAGGGAGTGTTGAGATTTTGGGGTGTTGGGGTAGCATTGAATGTGCTCTAGCTCCCAAACTTTGTGGAGGGACTAGAGTACATAAGATCTCCAAGACCTAGAAAGTGTTTTGGGAAATTCCATCTTGTTTAATAGATATTTAATTAATTAATATTTTTAATTAAGGACCCTAAGTCTAACTTAGGAAAATTAAAATATTAAAGGTAATTAAATTAAAAATGTGATGAGAATGACTTAAGTGACGCGGATCAAGTATCTTCTAATCTTAGCCATCGATTCAAGATTATATCACGACCATTGATGTTTCAACAAGAAAATTATAAGAAGAGGGCTTGGGGTTAGTTGGAGAACACACACACTAGTAGAGTACTGAAGCTAAGCTGGAATTCTAGGGTGTGGTTTGCTAAGAATTTCAGAAGTGTTTTGGCTACTACGAGGGGCAGTATTGGAAAGGGGGATGGTCTATACCTAGGCCAATAGTACAAAGAGGGAAGAGAAATAGCGGACCAAGGAAACACAGAGGCAACACTATGCAGAGCAATTGAGAGCCCAACAGGGGCAGTGTCGAGGTAGGAGGAAGCCAGGAGGGCTAACGCAGGCCCATTCAGGGCAGTGCAGGGGAAGCGTAACCCAGTCTAGTGTGATAAAGGCCCTTCCTGAGCAGAGCAGAGGCTAATGTAGGCCAGTAGGGCTGATGCAGAGGGCTTCCGAGTAGCGCTGGGATTTCTAGAGGATGGAAAAGGCTGAGTTCTGTAAATCCCGTTTGAGGGTGTGAATTAGTCAGTTTTTCTATCTTCAGAATAGAGGTATTCCTGTAAATTTATTTCTCTGTTGGGTTAACTAGTTTGGTGCCTAGATCTGTTTTACTTAGAATTTACTTAATAATAAAAACCTTCCAGAAGCTAGCAGCACCGATTTTCCCGCATTGGGTTTTTCTGGGTACAGTTGTCCAGAAAATCCTTGTGTGTCACTTTGTCATTGAGCATGTTATTTAGTTTAGATCTGCACATGTAGGTTGTTAATGTATTTATTTCGATGTTAATGCTGAATATTTTAGATTAATAACTTATGTAAGTAGGAGAAGTAAATCAAGAATTTAACAATAGGGTTTTTGTTTAAGTAAATTCAGAAATTTTCACAAGGTATCAGAGTGATTGCAGATCTAGTTGGATCTCTAGCAAGAAGGCTGAAGAGTTTGTGTTGCGGAAAGCAAGTAGAGAGAGTAGAAACATCAACAGATAAACCAGAGAGGGTATCACAGCAACAAAAGGACGCAGAGGCAACAAAGACATTCAGGGGATGACACAAAGACAGTGCAAAGTGTTCTAGAGGGACGCAGGAGCAGCCTGTGCTACGTAGTCGCTATGAAGAGGCGAGCCAGTATGATCCCGCAGAGGCAACCCAGGGTGACATAGTCTAGAATCTAATTTCTATGTAGAGTGTCATGAACCAGAAGCTGAGCTGGAGGCCTTCAGCAGTTGTTGGTGTGGTGAAGATTCTGCCGGTGCATAATTTAGCCTAAACTAAGTTGACAAAGAGCGGGAGGAGAAAAGCTTCTCAGTAGATTTCCTACCAAAGAAATCTAAAGATCGATCATAGGATCAAAAATAGATGATTCATTGTGTTTGGCAGACTTCCAAGGGAGGGAGTTAGTTGTCAGAGGGAGCAAAGGGTGCCTTTTTCACCAAGGACCCTAGATCTGTGTCTCTAGTATAGAGAGGAGGATCCGTTCCTACAAATTTCTAAGTAGATGGCACCACATAGAATGCGTGATCATGATAGGTTGGATGGCTTGTCCAACTTTGCGATCTCGAAGGCTAGAATATTGATAATCCTAGAGGCCTACGGTATACGAGAGCATGTAGAGAAAGTATTGGCTACACCAACTGATGTGGCTCTTATGGAGAAGCACAATGAAGCAACGAAACATGCCAAGCGTTTAATTATGGATGAGGATAAAGATAATGTGGTACCAAAAATAGCCAAGAAGGTGATGACTCATGAGATGTGGGAAGCCCTAACCACATTGTATCAAGGGAGGTCTGTCCAGAGAAAGATGCTTCTTGAGAACTAGCTGAGGTTATTCATGATGTCCAAGGGAGAGGAAATTGATCCTTTCCTATCCAAACTGGAGTTGATCTGGGATCAACTGACTGGCATGGGGTTGAAGGTGGATGATGATGTCATGGTAAAGACCTCTCTCAATGCTTTCACAGAGGACTAGAATTTTTTTTTCCAAAGTCTCTTGGGCAGAGCATACCTTTCCAACTGGAACAATATGTGGGTTATCCTTCGACAAGAGGAGATTTGTCGAATGGCCAAAAGGTAGTACATCACTGGTTCGAGCAAGGTGATGAAGGAGGAAGAGGAAGATGCAGCCCTGGCATAAAAGAGGCAACAAGGGAAAACAAGCGTGATCTGTCAAAGATCAAATGTTTCCAGTGCGACAAACTTGGACATTTTTCCAACAATTGTCCTGAGATGAAAAAGGACAATGAAGCTTCTAGTTCCAAGGCTGTTGTAGCGGAAGATGGCTCTGACGATGACGTAGCCATGAGCACTCATGAACCACAAAAGTTGGGCTATCTTGATCTGTAAAGAAGCTACAGAGTGCTGGCGGGATCCTTGAGTAGTCCAACTCTTGGATCACATCTGTGCTACGGGAGCCTTACGACAATAGCAAGGAATGATTGGAGCAGTGGGTGTAGAAGATGAGAGATGAGGTAGAGGTAGAGGCTGATACACTGAGAGGGAGCAATGCAGTGCACATACAACATCAACACAAAGTCAGCAGCGTAGAGACAACTCCGAGAAGGCTTGCTTACGCAGTGCAGTGTTGTAGCATTGCAAAGGCTTCAGGAGCAACGTAGTGTAGATGCAGCAGTAGTGCAGAGGGAAGCAACTCAGATGCAACGCAAAGGAAGTATACTTATGTAGTGCAGTGCTGCAGCAATGCAGTAGTCTCCTGAGGAAAACACAGATCAACAATCTATGGAGCTTCAGTGATGAGGTGCAGCCAAACTGAGTTGTCTGTCATTTGGGCAGGGGTCCTTCACTTTCTCACTCTCAGCAACTGAGTTGAAGTGCAAAAGTTAGCACTTGTTACCAAGATTAATCCCTCTTGCTGACAAGAGCAATCTCCCTAGTACTCCAACAAGTAACTAGAAATAAAGATCCATCGAATATCTCTTTCTCTAGATTATTACAACCATGAAATAAAGAGGACATGCTCCTACCTTTCAACCGAGAATTCTGATGTAGTCCTTTGTCTTTCACTCCAAAGTAGTTCTTCAATGATGAGAAGAACCTGCAATCATAGACAAGACAAATGATCAAAGCACTTGTAGTATATAATAATCATAAATACTAATCCAACTTTGTGATCAAGGAATCTAAGTATTGACATCATTTCTATGAATTTAGAAACAAGACAATGAGAAAAAGAGATCCATATGTATTATCATAG
Source organism: Pinus albicaulis (assembly GCA_034641835.2). NCBI lineage: Eukaryota > Viridiplantae > Streptophyta > Pinopsida > Pinales > Pinaceae > Pinus > Pinus albicaulis. The sequence goes on from JAXQQM020071004.1 coordinate 41,637, forward strand.
ATTAGAAAGAGAAATCTTACAACCGGATGTCTGGATGTTGTACAGATTTCTCTCGTGTGTCTGATAATCATTTTCCTTCAGTCTAATAAGCCTTCCTCTCTAGAATTATTAACATGAAGTCATGAGCACAAATATGTGATCTTCAATGTGTCAACAACAACTCACTAGCATAGAAAATATGAACTCTATGAACTCTCTCCAGATTAGAAACTATACAAATCAGTCTCTATTCACATTGGTATCTACCCTTCAACCTGAACTTCAACTCAGTTTATAGAGAGATTAAGTTAGTTTCAGATCCATTAAGAGAGGGATGGATTCCTCCCATGAAGGTATTTGAGTTCCTTGGACCAAGGGATAAATTCCATGAGTAGAGGGATAAAGCTCAAACTAAAGCGACTTTAGAGGCTTCGAGTTGGGAGAATATTCGACCAACTAGGTTTCTAGAAGTTAATTTTTATTTTTACTTGCTTTTCACAGGGGTGAGCAGGTTTTAGTGGTGAATAGAGCGGCGGTCGCCGCGACTAATGGAATAAGCATCAGTGCATGCACGGAAAAGGCTATTAAAATTGTGCAGGTAATCTTTTAAGGGTTTTACAAAGATTTTCTCCAATTTCCAAGACTTGATTCAGGAACATGAGTTTTTTTGACCTCTAAGGGAACATGATATGGATGGTGATAGACCCATATGAACAGTTGAAAAATGTCATGGTGACAAAATGACGTGTAACAGATTTCCCCCTAAAGTGCAAAGTCTGAGAAAATTTTTCTGAAGAGTGAAGTGCTTTATCATCCCAAGGATTGCATTGGAGACACTGGTCGAAAACCTGTAACATTCAATTCAAATATAAATCATCACTAAGATAGGAATTCCCATACTTAGAGAAAAAACTAAGTGTTCTGGTATATATATGATTTCAGTATTACATCAAAAGTAGACACAATATGGGCACATCCATATGTCATAAGAAGTCTACTATATTATGAATAAATAACTCCAGGGTCTTGATTTCTAAGGTCTTGATTTCTGCTTCTCAAAGTAGTATGAATCTCTCCATGCGATTGATTTTGTTGGAGTCGAACATGGTAGAAACCGCTTGATTACCGGTCAATGATTAGAACCGTTAACAAGTGTGAGAGAAACCACCAATAATGAAAATGGCTCTCAAAGTACTTCAACATAATCTATGAAGTGTGAATGAATGATTTGCAGTCGAACACTCATAGAATCATTCGATCGAAGGTCAATGATGAGAACCTACTGTTGAAGGCGAGAAACCTGCCATTAGGGCATGCATATTCCAAGGTACTGATAGGATTCTAAATCAACTTTCTAGATAATAAGTTGTTGTCGATAGAAAGTGATCTGTCGCAGGAAAGCCCATGACACGAAACCATTATATCAAGTTTTGAAGAAATGTTTTGCAAGGACTAACTCAGGGATGGTCAATGTGAATGGAGACAAATGTTTGCAATGAATAGATAATTGAATTTTTTCTTGAACACATAATGACACTGTAAATGGCTTGGCAACATTTGACCTAAAGATAATACCCAGAAACTGGCTGAAGACTTTCAATGTGGTTTGAATAACTGTAAGACAAAGGATTTACCAACCCAGGTACAAGCATGACAAAGTGTCGTGTTCAAGAGTGACATGCTGTTTTCGAAAACAAGGACAATGAATGGATTATTTTTCTCACTTTTCCCTCCACCATTAATGGCAAGTACCTATTTATTTTTTTCAAATGGAAGGAGGATAACATTTTCCTATTGTGTAAGCTCATCCTTTGGATGAGTCCATATTATTATTAAAAACGAACCCTAAGAAGGAGTGGTTTGGTCCTGTTGTGATTGATAGGTCCTGTATTGTTTCATTTTAACGAGTCCAACATAGGATTAACTCGGTGTTTTTCAGTTTTAGAGAGTCAGAAGAAAAACATAAGTAAAATTCACGGTGTTCTTTTTTGTAAATTTAGTCCCTCAAGCCCGAAAAGGGATAAAATAATGCAAGAACTCTATTGACCATGCTTATCCAACACATACCTTTTTCGTAAATACTCCAATTCAGTCCGGAAAAGGGGTAAACTTATACTGAATGGATGACTGTTCATTTACTTTAACGAGTTCGAATATTCAAGTACTCAATGATCTTTTCATGTTTAAAGAGTCTGAAAATGGCTTAAAAGAGGACTCAAGGGTTTCATTTTTTCGTATTTTTATAGAGCCCGAAAAAGTGATAAAAGTATACTCAGTGTCAAAATGATTCTTTCCACAAAATATCTTGTTTCTTGCACAAAAACTCAAAAAATTATGAATATCTGCTCTCAAAAAGGGATTTTTTTAAATTTTTTTAAAATTTTTAAAATTTGACTTCTAAAGTATAAATAAATAAAATAATAATATTTTATTGATTTAAAACTACAAAAAGAAGTTTAAACAAGTCATTTTCACCTTTTAGTTTTTAGAGAAGAGCATAAAGAGTTTTTTCCCTAAATCTTCCAGAGCTGTTATCAGAAGAACCGACCCACCATTTCGAGAACCATCCACACCAGGTATTCCACATCATCATTATCTTTATTTTCATCTGTTTAGTTTTTGGTTTTAAGCTTTGAGGGCATTTTTAGAGGGAAACCATGTTTTAAAATCCACCCTCGAGGGTGCACAATTTTTCGTTGAGAAAACCGCACACCCCAATGATTTTTCAATAGAAAAATCATTGGGCCGCCGCGGGTTTTGTGTGGAGCGCGTGTGAAAAAAAACACTGTGTACACACAAAACCTGCGCAAGCACTGTGGGGTTTTGAAAAACATGTTCCTCTCCACAAAAATGGCTCAAAATTCTCCCAACTGATTTCTAATGATTAAATTAATGGTTTGTAGGTTGAAAATCATGTTGGAATGGCGAGAAAGAGAGCATTAACTTGTAGATAATGAAGCCATTGATGATCCGACAACAATCCACTCATTAACAAATTGTGGCTTGTATAATTTCTGGGTGATTCAAGGTATGAAATCACATGTTGAGATGATGACCTGGCTAGTGAATGCATGGGATGTTCGAGATCAATGTTTCATTATTGGAGACCATAGGCATGTGATCGAGCTCAAGGATATATATTTCGTCACTGGATTACCCCGTAGAGGGAGGGGCATTTCCTTATTTGGGACAAGACTAGGTGGTCTTCCTAGTGCTTCTTACATGGCTCAATACTGTAGCTGAGATTCAGAGTTAAAGTATTGTCCCATTGATATCAAAACTATTTTGCGACTAGACCTCAAGATCATTGCATTCACTATTACTAGGTTGTGTGGGAGTGCAGATTTGCATGTGGCTACCAAAGCTCAAATGTAGACTGCAATTGAATGTTCTGGGGTAACAATTTTCAACTGGAGTGAAGGAGTGTTCGCTAACATGAAGGGCCAACTCACGAGAGCTAAGAATGGGAAGTTGAAAAACTTTGGATATGGGGCCATTCTTGTATCTTTTGCTTTAGAGAGGATCCCACTCCTCGCACCTCAGCAATCTCCGGTGGATCCTATAAGACCTCGGGTGTAATATTCTTAAATTAGCATACAACTAATTGGAATATTAATTTTTTATTTTACTTCTTAGTTAGAAGAATAAGAGGGTATGGAGACCCATAAATCTCCTTAGTAGGAACAAAAACACTCCTAATGTGAATGGGGGTCATCTAAATAACTGGATTGAAGACCCTTATGTGTGAAAAGGGGTTGGAGCATGAAGACTGGGTCAACTTTGACTAAATCAAACAACGCTGGTATGGAGGGAGTGGAATTTATTGAGGGGTAACACAGTTTTGGAGGGAGATTCCATGCATGGAAGTAGTGGCTTTAATGAGTGGGGCCCAAGGTGAGGAAGCTCACTAAGCATATTGTTAGGTCCCCATAATTTGTCAGATTGGAAAGGGAAAATGTACAAGGGTAACATCAAACCAGTCTTTGGAGTCCTAGGACCTAGCCTTCCTAGATTCAGAGAGGGCTCTCTCTATGTTTGTGTGAAAGATGTAACTTGATAGCTTTTGGGGTTTTGATTTTAGGCTAGTTATAAAGATTAGGGTTCTGTTTGTTTGTTTGTTTGGTTGGGTAGGTTGTCAAGTAGAAACATATAGGTTAGGAGAGGTTTAGACCATTAGGATATGGAGTCTGCAAAAGGTCTCAAAAGGTACAACAATAGGTCAAGGATGCTTCGGAGGGCAAGTTAACAGGGCTAAATGGATCTTCAAGGCTTAGGTGAGTGAAGTGAACATTAAATTGTGAACAAAGTAGGGGCAAAGGGAAGTTAAGAATCCTTTGTCAAATACTACAAAAAGAAGGGCCTTTAAGAATACTATGCATGAAGACAAAACCAAAGACAGTGCATACCATACTTTTTGACCAAACCCTAGGCAAGTAAACTCAAAAACAACTATCCAACAAACCCTAGAGAGCAGGGAAATCCTAACCTCTCCAACTATCTACCTTTAGAGAAAGAAAACATGCAAGGAAACATATAGTAATGAGAAAGAAGCAGGGAACTCATAATTTCATTAATCATACTACAAAGACTTTCGAAGCAACCATTTAAGATGAATAGAAGGGCATGGAAAATCATAAACCTAATCTGCAATACTTCGAAGTAAAGACCTCAAAAACAATGTTTAAGTGATTCCAAAGGGCATGGATAACCATAACCCTCTTTGGGATTGACTCTATTGAATCATTCTTGAGATAAAAAAGCTATGTGGGATTAGAGAGCAACTAAGAATTCTCTAAACTGACCAAGCAGAGGAAAACATAAGAGCAGGAGAAACAGGTAGACTTAATGTGCCTTTGAAAGCATACCTTAAGCTAAAATCTTTGTTCTAATGCAAGAGAAAGATGACACAATATGTAAAACATAATAAAATAAAAAAAAAACGAGAAAGACATCACCATTAGCTATGTTCATGAATCCTGCAAAGTGCTTGTCTCGTTGAGGTTCAGTCCAAAATTATCTACGAGGCTCCAAAGCCAAACTTCACAAAAAACGTAGAGCCTGTGTTCAACTTAACAAGTGACCAACATGAACAATGAGGCCCTCATGAAGTATTTATCATGAAAATGAGGGTCAAAACCCTAGTTAGGGTTTTTTAGGCCATTAATTGCTCATAAATATCATTTTTGTCCTTTAAGACCATGCAAGGCCCAAGGCACAAAATATCTAATGAAATAAATGCAAAATATCTTTACAACCTCTTTTGGCAAAAAATTTGACATTTAGGCTCCCAATAACTTCAAAAATATCTCCAAGTGTGTTTTGTTGACTTTTTTGCAAGGACACAACATTGAGGTCCAAGGGCGCAACACCTGCACTAGAAAAATAGGTCACCTTGCAGCTAAGTTTTGAAGGCCTTCCCGATGTCGAAATGAGATCCGTGATAGCTCGTTGGAAAGCTTGTCAAGTCTACTTTCCAGAACTGATTTTTTTTTTTTTCCCATCTGGTTCCCATTTTCCTATCCAAAAACTCAATCTCCCAAGACTGCTCAGGGCGCAGCTCCAGATCTGAAAACAGTGCAGAAAGGTGGGTTTTTGGGTGTTTTTGGCACTTTTGGAGGACCAAATCAACTCCAAATGATCTGAAATTTTGTTTGCATGATGCTCGTGGCCTAATTATTCCAAAAATGTAAGCCACTCCTCAGATGGATGCCTCAAGAAAAATCTCAACGCTAGGGGCGCTGCGCCCTTGGCACTTGAAAACAATGAAAAATTCATAAGTCCACAAATGTGCCCAAAGTTGGATTTTGTTCAATTGATTATGTTTTGGGAGGTTTGTAGGTATAGATTAGCCAGGTTTTCAAGGTTTTCTTTGTCTTTATCCTCCTTGGTCCAATCATACCTTTCATAGGCCTCATTTCCCTCTCTACTCTTTCCTCACTGTGTGGTTCTTCATTTTTTTCTCCTTATTTTCATCTAAGTCCTTTCTCTCTTTGACTGACATATGCCCCACTGATTGATTTTTCAGTACTATCTCCATCACTATCCCTTTCTTCATTTCTTGGTGTTTTAATGCTCTTTGCTCCACTAACATTTGTTTCTTTCTCCATTTGTATCTTTACTGCTATTTGCATCCTTTATGCTTTCTTCTTTACTGTCATTAGCCTCACTGTCTTTCTCTCTTAACATTTTTACTATTCTGGCTTTGAAACCCTAACATAGATGTGAAACTGATATGAAGAGGTTAATGGAGTGACAATATACTAGTTAATGAGGTGAATGGTCGAAAGTATAAATTAGTTAGAATGAGAGGCTTAAATAATCTGAAGGCAACCCAGCTAATATGTCAATCTTTGCTATGAAACACCTTGCATTGATGACAATTTGAGGTGAAATAAGGAAATGTGAGGTCAAACTGTTTGCAGTGTAAGGGACAGAGCTATTAAGATTTGATGGATGAACAATTTCAAACCACTGCAACCACCCTAATTTACCCCTTAAAGATGCTTAAAAAAAATCTTGGAGGTAGTTTGAAGAAACTTTGAGTTGACTTGAATGGTCAAAATACTAATCAGGCCCTCTTGGCCAAGCGCACAGCGCCTGCCCGGGCTTATCGGGCAAGTCGGGCAAAGGTTGGCAAGGGCGCAGCGCCTTGCCAGGTGCACAACGCTAATGTTTTTGCTGAGCTTGTCGGTTCGATTAGGCAAGGGTGCAAAACCTTGCCAGGTGCGCAGCGCCTACCTCAAGGCGTGCAACGCTTTGATAAAATGCAGAGGGAAAAATGGTAGGCGCGCAACGCCCAACTCCAGGTGCGCAACGCCCGACTCCAGGTGCGCAACGCCTCAACACTTAGTCGTTTTTTGACCTGAAAAACTCAAAATTTCTCCCTTTTTTGAAATTTCTAATTCTCTTCAAGTGAATCATGATTGATAAGGAGTGTGCAATGAATTTTATGGGCTTATGAATTGATCTTAACTTTGACAAGCCTACTTTCTGATTTTACAAGTCCTTCTCCTTTTCACTGATATTCTTTATGCTTTTCTGTTTGTAGGTGACTGAAAAATACTTGAGGATGCTCTTTCTTTTTCCCTTTGAAGACTTGACTTGTTTCTCTTGATGATTTGTGATGTTTGCACACAATAGCATCCTCCAATTTTCTTTGGTTCCCATTGTGCATCTCAACTCAACCTTTCACCTTTTGTTACTAACCCTCTTACATTATTTACATGCAGGTGACTGAAATGATGGTCTTGAGCCTGCCTTTTACTTCCTTGGCTGGCAAGTTGAGCTTGGAAATTTCAGGATGCTTACACACATGCGCAGTTTCGAAATCTTCCTTTATCTACACTATGGAGCTCATACCATCTTTTGATTTTCAAGTGATTGAAAACCTGGAGTTTGCCTTTCGTTTGCTAGTGATGCATGACAAGTTCACCTCTCGCAAGTTGGAGATATGATCTCAATGACATATTAAAAAACTCTTTTGCTTCCACCATGAAACTCAACTTTGTCTTTTCCACTTTGACTGGCAGTTTTACACTGTTTGTAGGCAGGGCTACAAGATGTCTTCATTGAGGAGCATACCTCCTATCTCACCAACTTTCTGCATGATAGAGCTTTTAACATCCCTGCAGAAGTGTCAAAATTCACATTTACCTATTACAGAACTTGAACTTGATGAAGGAATCCTCTTTGGATATTTTTTGATCTTTTTTGGATAACCATGTCTCATCTTCTAGTACATCTAAGCCAGCTTGCAACACAGAAAAACAGTTCTTAAAACATCAATGATGACCTTACAACCTGTGAAACCCTAATGACCTAGTGGGAGGGTTATTTTACTTGGTCTTTGACTAAAATCTGGTTTGGGATCTTCAAGTGTAAAAACATAGTATTGACAAAGTGGTGTATTGAAGATCCAAAATCCAATGTACTTGATTTATCTAAAGAGTCTACAGAGATAGTTTTGAGACCATCACTGCTTGAGGAACTTGGTGAATATGGGAATAAGTTAGGCCATAGGAAAACCCTAGATGTAAAGTGGAGTTATGGGAAAGTGAAAACATAGTAATGAGGTCATAGGCATGAAAATGATGAAGATGAGTGGTACAAGCCTATAAGGAGTCTTTTGGGAGTGGCAAGGTGACCATGGAATGGCAAGCTGATGAAATAGTGAAAAATTTCCATAAGGATAATGAAGGCAGTGAGATTTCTAAAACTCACAATATTCAGGAATCTTGTTTTTAGAAATCTAGAACCAATATTTAGTCATCTACAAATAGTAAAAATTATGATGACTAACACATATAAGGAAGGGGATGGAAACATTAGAAGGTATGATGGGATTATTATTCTATTTACGGTATGTATGACTTGTTGCTTTCTTCAACTATTTAGCTAAGATTGCAATGCTGTTTAGCACAAGGGTGTTCCCGAATGGGAATCCCACCTTCATCCTTGGGGGACTTCAAGTGCCTACTCAGGAGAAGTATTTGCACTACATTTCCACATTCTGGCATTAAGCTAGGCTCCATATTTCTTCTACAACACAATTTCTGTTGAGGGTTGTGTTGTGTTGCAGGGTGCCTCAGTGGAGAGTTGATTTGGGTCATTTCAGAGCTTGTTTTCAGTGGAGGAAGGTATCCTTCCATTGGGAGGCTATAAAATAAGACCCTTAAGCTTTATTGCTATATTTTCCATCAGTCTAAGGTGATATTATCCCCTACAGTGCAGTTTCAGTCTGGATCTGCGTTATTTTAGGGAGGAGTTGCAGGGTTGGTTGCAATATATGATTTGGGGGGGTGATTTCTTCAGTGGAGGGGACACCCTTTCATCCGGAGGATCTATTGGAGAAGAGCTACTTATTTCTACATCAGCTTCAGCCATATCCTCTCATTCATTTTGTTGCAACAAACCTTTAGCCCTAGGGCTGCAACTCACATTATATATTTTGTGTATTTTTCAGAAACCCTCTTGGGTTGTCTTGGAAGGGTGATATAGAGCCTAGATCTGTATGTATATCATCTATTGAGGCATATATAATTATTTTTACATCATCGTATGATATCCAACTGTATTTATGCATATTATGACTGCGCTCTTCGACATTTTGTATTGCAGCAACATCTCATTTTTGGGAGTGATTGTTTATTGGAGGCTTGTTTGCTCATATCATATGATTTATGCCTCACTATTTTGTATTGATTTGTTGTTCTTATACATAATGTAATGGCTCCATATTGGTCTCCTATATTTATGCTTTTATTTACACTGTTATTTCCAGTTTTGTGTTCAAATATTGTTGCTTCTCCATTTGGGATATTACAATGGTATTAGAGCATAATATTGGCTCAGCATGTGGATCTTAGCCATTATGATATCAGGAGAGTAAGAAGAAGGAGAAAGAGATCACAATGATGGAAGGAATGAGTTTTATCTCATCTCTTTTCAGATCTACGAAGGACCTCACCAAGGAGGTCAAGAAAATGAGAATGGAGAAAAATAATGAGACCTCATTAGGTTTTAAAGATGAGAAAGGTCCATGCACTTCCTATCAGCAGAAGAGAAAAACAATATTTCATAGAGCTCCAAAGCAATACACTATGTCTACTTCCTTTGCAGAGGAAGGTGAAAGACATGGAGATGGAGGAAACTTAGATCATGAGATTCTAAGTGAGTATCTTGCAGAATATAAGCCTCAACCAAGAGCTTTCAAGGAAAGCCTAACTCTCCAATAGTTTATTCAGATCAAAGAAGAGAGGAGACCCTGTAGCAATAGTAGAAGAAGACATAATATATTCCTATTGTGTACTTTTGATGGGTCATCCACATGCACAGCAAGGGCTTGGAGGAGAAAGTTAGATGCATTCTTCCTGCTACATCGAGTAGTAGAAAGAGAGGCTGTTGAGATTGTGATCATATTTGGATCATGGACCTAAGTGATAGCTCAAAATTCAAAGTGTTTGGAAGTGTGATAAACCTGAGCGACTGGATAGATCTCGTCTTCCTGATTCTGGCACTGCGATTGGTTTGAAAAACCAACACCGCATGAAGAAGTTATCGCGATTTGAAAAGTCCAATAAACTGCAATTTCTAGCTTTTGACCAAGTTTGACTGGTTTTTTAATATTAAAAAAAGAGAATATTCCAGGGAATATTCTTGGAATATTCCCCAGAATATTCCTTCTGGGCCAATCAAATTTCAACAAGTGTCATGATATAATTGGTCGATGGTTTATACATGGATTTTTGTACCAACCACAGGCTATCATGTGGCAGGCTTGGAGGCTGCCACGTGGCCATGGAATGGTGCAGTAAAATTTGGTTGGGACTCCAGAGGATCGATTGTGCGACCTCTCGTGTAGCAAGCCTATGCCTCACCTTCTGCCCTATGGGTTTTGTCTTAACCATAATGGTCTTTGGGTTATATTTATGGTCTAACTATTTTGTATTTGGGGGTTCGAAGGGGCTAGCCCCGAGGGCCAACCCCTCCTCATATGACACATGACCCCTGAACAAGGCTAATCATTAATTTTCCTATGCTGATTTCATTGTGGTTACATGGAGGGTTCACTCCAACGTTAACGCCAACAGTTTTTAAAACCAAAAACTTCACAGTTTTCTTAACCCCAACATCCTTTGCCGACACTAGAAAATTTGGCGGAAATTCCGACAGCCAATTCATCGCTATTCCGACACATAGTCATCGCAAGAGGGACAGTTCGAGGGCAGGAAAACGTGGTTTACCATACCGTCGCAGTTCCGACGCAATTAAAAAGTGTCGCACTATTGACACTTTTTCCGTCACTTCCAAACAAGCGTAACTCTTCCGACGTTTCCTAATCCGTCGCACTTCCGACCTTTGTAAATTGTCGCACTTCTGACGAAATGTGGTCCGACGTTTTGAACGTCGCTCTTCCGACGTCTGTAAACTGTCACAATTACGACGAAATGTGGTCCGACATTTTGAACATCGCTCTTTCGACATTTTTATACTGTCGCTCTTCCGACATTTCTAATCTGTCGCAATTCTGACGCTTACAAGGCGTCAGTATAGCGACGACAGGTTCGATTTAAAAAAAAAAAATGAAACTTTAAAAGAGGAAAAACGCTGTTTTGAATATATTGTATGAAGTAAAACAATCCATGAAGTCATTACATTTTCACATCTGAAGATTGGAACCCAAATATCCATCCAAAAAAGTGGAAGTCCCACCCCAGACAATGATAGAAAAATACCCCATGTCACATACAGGGACATGATATGAAACCTAGTAACGGTCCACATGGAGATTATCGACAATCTGAGAAAGCGTCCAAATATGCCCGAGACATCTATAAGAAAGTGAAATAGCAGTATGTAGAATAGTAAAGCAACAGATAGAGTACCAATGTCCATTGTTCCAAATACAAATTAAAGTACCCAAAATCCTTGAACAGAGAAAAACGCTAATCATGTGAGGAGTGTGATATGTCCAAAATATAAAAAGACCATGAGACCATATCAATAAACCAGCAACATAGACCAGCATAGCTAGTTTTGAAGGCAGAGTGATAAAAATTAATCATTTTTTTTTCACAAGAGAAAAAATGCTGTTTTGAATATATTATATGAAGTAAAACAGTCCGTGAAGTTATTACATTTTCACATCTGAAGATTGGAACCCAAATATCCATCCAGAAAAGTGGAAGTCCCACCCCAGACAGTGATAGAAAAATACGCCATGTCACATACAGGGACTTGATATAAAACCCAGAACAGTCCACATGGAGATTATCGACAAATATGAGAAAGCATCCAAATATGCCCAAGGCATCTATAAGAAAGTGAAATAGCAGTATGTAGAATAGTAAAACAACAGATAGAGTACCGACGTCCATTGTTCCAAATACAAATTAAAGTACCCAAATTCCTTGAACAGAGAAAAACGCTAATCATGTGAGGAGTGTGATATGTCCAAAATATAAAAAGACCATCAGACCATATCAATAAACCAGCAACATAGACCAGCATCGCTAGTTTTGAAGGCAGAGTGATAAACATTAATCATTTTTTTTTCACAAGAGAAAAAACGTTGTTTTGAATATATAATATGAAGTAAAACAGTCCATGAAGTCATTACATTTTCACATCTGAAGATTGGAACCCAAATATCCATCCAGAAAAGTGGAAGTCCCACCCCAGACAGTGATAGAAAAATACCCAATGTCACATATAGGGACTTGATATAAAACCCAGTAACGGTCCACATGGAGATTATCGACAATCTGAGAAAGCATCCAAATATGCCCGAGGCATCTATAAGAAAGTGAAATAGCAGTATGTAGAATAGTAAAGAAACAGATAGAGTACCGACGTCCATTGTTCCAAATACAAATTAAGTACCCAAAATCCTTAAACTAGTAAAACAGGAGCAATTAAGAATTCACTGTTTATAACTAGTTTAGAAGAAAACATTTAGAATAATAATGATTAAAACTAGATTACACTTAAGTACCTTCTGATTTACTCCTTTTCATTAATTATTCAGAAATGAAACACAGTGATATAATAAACAGATATAAAAACTTAAAACACAGGATAGAAATGACTTATTGATCCGTAGTTTGACACATGAATCCTATAAAAAGTCTCTAGCATCAATTCATCATCTAGCAAGCCACAAAGAAATTTCTCCAACAGCACTTTATTCCAAAAAAGTCAATGTTACCGCAAAGTATATGAATCCACACTTACTACTCCAATTGATGGAGTATTTATACAAAAAATCATACAAAATATCTCATAACAAATTGAGATATTATCTAGGATAACTAATAAGTATTTTACAACAATATAGAGACAAATGGTCTCGTAGATAAGAAAAATGATAACTGATGTTGTGTTGTTTCCTTCTTTTAAGAATGTGCTGGAGGCAGGCCCTATATCTTGGCTTGTTTCTATCCTCTTCAGTAATTCTATGTTGATTATTTCGTTTCATTGATACTCTTTAACTGCTCTGATACTCTTTGACCTTTGTTCATCCTTTTATCCTTTTTATCATGATATAGTGTGGTAAATAGGCAAAAATTTATGTAAGGATAATTTTTTACAAAAGTTCCATCATTTCTTCCCACCATTGAACTTCTGGCACTCTGGTCCTTTGCAACTTTCTTAGTGTTTCATCACCCTCAGTATATCTGAAGAAATTAGGCTGATTTGGGAACAAATGATTTACTTCATGCTCAAGATAAAATAAATTCTCCAATCTGTCATGAAGGTTTTTCCCTGTAGGCAATGCTGTTGTTGATGAACTGGTTGAAGAACTAGCTTGATTATCAACATATTTGTCCAATTTTTCAACATAACTATCAAGGTCCATTAGCTTATCTTCGGCAACTATAGGACTGGGCAATCCTCTATTTAACAAAATATTCAATCTTTCTCTGAAGGCAATGATTTCTTCTTGCATATCTGAGCACCTTCATTCTAAATTCTGTACCAGAGTTCTTTTAGTAAAAACTCTCTTTATTTCCAGAATTGTTCCGGTCCTGTCCTGAATACCAATTTCTGCAAGTTGATTCTTAGTCTGAGAATTCAAAACATGTATAAGTCTATTGGCCTCTTCTGGCATATTTCCTAACTCTTGTCTTGATCTCTCAATCTCATCCAGAGCCAATTTAACTAAGTTATTCTATTCATCCATTATTTGAATTGAGGACCAAACATCCTTTATTGATTGAATGATATTATCCCAAAGAATTTCATTTATTTCTTTTAAAGGTTTCTCCAATGTGAGATCCTTTTCCAATGCTTTCACTATTTTTTCTAATTTGTTCACTTTTCTTGTTTTATCAGCAACACTCATTTTTGAAAGATCATATTTATGTTCTAGAGTGGCCAATTGTTCCTTTGTTTTGTGAAGATCTATGGCCTGAAGTTTCATATCTTCCATTGACTTTGTTAATTCATCAGTGTTTAAATTTGCAGTGTTGCTCTGTGACAATTCTGCTTGCTGACCTGTTGTTGCTGTACCTGTCACTACTCCTGCTATAGATACTAGAATATTTTCCTGCTTATCTTTTAATGCATTCTCAAGCTCTTTTTCAGTTGCAGTAAGTTGCTCATTCAATTTTAAGAGAAAATCCATTAGTTCTTCCTCAGAATTTTATTTGATGATTTCTGCAGTTTGTGGATGTCTTGAGGCTGGTAACTTTAATTGTTTTCTCAGAGCTGCAATATCATCATCTTTTCTCTTGATCAAAGCTTCAATACCTTTCACATATTTAAGATTATGACCCAAACCAACGATTATTTCCTCTAAAGTTTTGATTCTATTATCCTTAGCTTGGGAGGAGGCTTTTTCAAGTTGCAACTGTGTATTAGTATTATCCAAAGAATCCTGCAACTTATGGGTCATCATTGATTTATCCATCAGAGTAAAATAAATCATCTCACCTGTTTGCTTATGTAGCTCAATTTGATCTAAAGGATGGATATCCTTTGCTAAGACTTCAAAATTAGTCCTAACGTAATCTGCAGCTGTCTGAGGCTACTGCACCTTGGGCTTCAAATGGCTCATTAACATCTTACCCTGTTGGATGTCATAAGATGACATCAATCTTTCTTGATTTTTCGGAGCCATCTTCAAATATTGGTTGTACACCTGAAGTCTAAGTGGATCGTTCCTGGCCTTTATATTGATGAATGTTCTTTTGATGTAATAGGCAGTTTTTACTGGAGGTTTGAAAGAAGATATTTCTGCACTTTGTTGCCTCTGTATTTCCTATTTTTGAAAATTAGTGGATGTCCCACTACCTGTACCTGTTTGCTGACTGTCTTCTCTTCCCTGGCTGTCTGGGATTTCCTGAAATGATTCATCTTTTGGAAGGGGAGTTAATTTCTGCCTTTTAACATCTTGCTGTTCAGAAGAGCCACCAATAGGAGTAGTTGTTTCAGCCTCTCTCTTTTTTCCCTTTCCTATATTCAGAGGAGTTTGTAAAATAGAAATTTCTGGCTCACTGATCTGAGTAGGAGGAATTTTTCCTTGACCTTGTTCTTTAGAAGTCTCTGGTTGCTCTGTCATTATGAATTTTTCAATTATTCGTATATCAGGCTCCTTTGCTTTTCCTTTAGATTCTACTGCTACTGTACTAATCTCCTGCAAATTTTGTTGTAAAGTCCTGGCTGAAGAAGATCCCTGCACCTGTCCAAAAGATTCTAGGTCAAGTATCTTTTCAAGATCTTTCATTACATTTTCAACATTGACCTTCTCACTATATTTTTCAACCAATGTCCCTTCTGTCCAATCATCCATATTAGCATATTGTTCTATTTCTGGGATTCTTTGATGGATGTACGGTGACAGTTTATTTTTCATTCTTCTATCACAGATAAAGTTGTTTGGATCATAAGGCACCCAGTAGAAACTCTTTTGTAGTCTGAGATAGTCTTCTAAAATCCTTTCTGCTTCCTTTCCAGCTTCCCTAGAGTTACAAATGAAGGGACCTAATTGGCTCTTGATCCTGAGTTGAGCCTTTTTCTTTGCATTGCAAAAATGAATTATATCTGAATTATTCATCTGCCTGAAATATTCTAATGCAAAGAGTCTCATTGGGACATACTTGGGCAGCTTGAATGGGCATAATTCACATCCATATATCCTGATCTCTGTGTAGTTTTGATATAGGTACCAGTCACCTATCTTGTAATGCTTTGAGAGCTGAAGGATTTTCTTGATTTCATTGTTAATTCTAGGAGGAGAGACTCTTGTCAACAAGGTAGTTGCAGGATGAACAAAAAGGTCGACAAACTCATTATAGGAATAAGGAGAATCAGAGGAATTGTGAGTAATGGCAGACCAAAAGATGACTGACCTGGGATTCCCTTTGGCATCAAGTTTCTTAACATAAAAAGGGAAATTTTCTGACTGAAAGTAAATCATGAGATGATATATGACAGAATAATACTTAAATTCTCTCTCATTCTCAAATCTCATGAACTGATCATGGATTTTGTCAGCAATATAAGATGCAAAATCGTACTTGACAGCAGGAGGCTGTCCAGGGGTAAAAATGGATAACAATACTAGGGTTAACTGATCAACATACTCACTAGTATTGAAACCCATTATGGAAGATATCATGTTTAAAATAAGTGTACCCTCATCAATAAAGAAAGTATAACCATAAGGAGGAGGGTTTTTAGGCTGATGCTCTGGTAACATGAAGGTTTGGCATAGGCGGTTTATCTCTTCATGGGATAACTTAGTTGATTTCTCAAGTAATTCAGCCATGGACAGGGGAGTGAGAGCTTGACCAGGTTGGAATTGTAGCATTTCATTTATGGACTGAACAGTTATTGGGAAAATGACATTTTGACTTGGGGATAAAACTGCTCGTTGGTTGGGATCATAATTTGCGTAGCAATAATGGATTAACTCAGGAAAAATATGGACTGAGGGGAGAAGGTACATAGGAAGATTTGATTCCCAAAGTCCAAATATGTCAGAACCATTCAAATAATTGTCTCTGCAGCGGAAAAATATTCGAAGAGGATTCTCACTGAGAAGCAAGTCCTTAATTTGAAAATCCATATCGGCTAAAGGAAAATAATCCAAGTCCTTGTGAGGGGCATTGATGGGCACGACATTTAGAGCTATAGGAACTTCCATTTCTAGTTCTTGTGGATTCAGAAATGGAATTTCGGGGTTTTTGTGGAAAAGGGGCACAATTACCAGTTTTGGGAATATAATTGCAGTTCTGGAAACGAAAAATACCAAACTGAACTTCTTTTCAGACCTTAGTGTAGAATTAAAACTAAAACTAGGATTTTTTACAGAGTTTAGCGGGGAATTGGAATAAATACCTGTTTACGAGAAATGAAACGTGTTTAAATAGGCACTGGTTATGATAGAAGAACCCTGAAATACTTAGCTTCAATTCTCTTCAGCAAAGTAACGGTCAGCAAGCGTTAACAGTTGGTTTTTGAATTTTGTTGCATGGAAGACTGGCTAGCGCACGAAACAATGAAAATGACGCAGACACAGATTGTTTTATTTACAAAGTCAAAAGGGTGGCGGGTTTTGATTGATGACGTTAGCATGTACAATAGTTTCGTCACAGAGGGATAGGAGCGGATCTTTGTTTGGGCCGCTCGCGCAGTGGAAATCTAGGCTCGAAAAAGATTAGGGCAAATTTGATAAGAAATTCGCGTCACAACTCTCCCTCCGTACACCAGCCCAACTTCGGACCCGAAAAAGATTAGGGTGGAATTCATTTGGTTTTCGTGTCACAAAATTGGCCGACGTTAGCAGGTTATTTTGGAATGTGAATTTGGTTTGAATTATGGTTTGTCGCCGTTTGAAGTCTGGCGGGCTCGACTTAAGAACAATTTTGTTTGATCCCATCTTATAAAATTTGTGTTGGTTTTCTTTGATAATACACATATTTATAATAAATCATGGGAATAACACACTAAACATGTGGAAAAGTTATATAAATAATTATTGAGAACAATCATTTTTATGTAAAAATATCCAAATGTGCTTTTGGGAAATAAGAATTCGAGTATTTGGTTCATATTGTTTTAAAGGAAGGAGTGAAGTTGGAGCCTCAAAAGATGCAAGCTATTACAAAATTACCTATTCCTAAGAAAATAAAGGTTCTTAGAAGATTTTTTAGACTTACATGATATTATTGATCATTTGTTAAGAATTATGCATGCATTTCAAGTCCACTCACATATCTCTTGAAGAGAATATCATTTATATGGAATGATGAGGCTACTTTGGCATTCTCTCTTTTAATGGATGCCATGTCTTCTACACCAACATCGGTTGCACCTACTTTTGGTAAAACATTCATAGTAGAGTGTGAGGCACTAGGACAAGGAACTTACGTAACATTAACACAATAAGGGATATCATTGGCTTTTAAAAGCAAGGAATTCAAAGAAAATATTTGGTGAAATCTACGTATGAAAAATAAATGGAAGAAATATTACATGCAATAAAAAATGGGGATAGTATATCACTAGGAGGTACTTTAAAGTCAAGATATATCATGATAGCATAAAGTATTTTTTGAAGCTATGGATTTCATTGGAAGATTAACAAAAATGAGGAGAAAAAATGCAAAGTTTTAATTTTGAGATAATCTGCAAAAAGGGTAAGGAAAATTTAGTACATGATGCTCTTTATAAAATAGAAGAGACCTCAAATTTATATCCAATTACATTTTCTATTCCTAGGTGGCTAGAAGAAGCTTGCCATAATGGAAAAATGACAATAGTACTAAACAAAAACTAAAATTTATAAAGGATGGGATGAACTCTATGGAGCATTGGGAGTGAAAGAGAGATATACTTTCGTGCAAATGTAGAATATTTTTATGCACGCAAGCATATTTGAATAAACAAAATATTAAGGGAGTCCCATGTCTCTCTGATGGAAGGACGCAGGGTTCCTTAAAACATCTCAAAGGATCAAAAAATATATTTTTGGAAGGAATGAAGAAAGATATTCAAAATTTTGTAAGAGAAGGTAAGGTTTGCATAATAAATAAAAGAGAGATAGTAAAATCTCTAGGGTTACTTCAACCATTTCACACACATATTCAAAGACTAGAAGATATATCAATAGACTTTATTACAGGGTTACTAAAATATAAAGGTAAGTATTACATTTTTGTGGTCATTTATATAGACAAATTTTGTAGATTTTTTTTGTAGAGCTCAAAGTACATAAACAACAAGCCAAGTGGCAGAAGTGTCCATGAAAGAAATTCATAGTCTTCATGGTTTTCCTAAAGTAATAGTAACAAGAAACTTTTGGAAATAATGATTTAATATGAGTGGAGAAACACTAGTTGCCATGAGTTCTACATATCAAACACAATCAAATGGTCAAACAAAAATAGTTAACAAATGTTTTTAAGGTTATCTACAATGTTACTTTTTAGAAAAGCAATATTAATGGATGAAGTGGGTTCCTCAAGGAAGAATGGTAATATGATACTATCATACTACCTATCACACATCTACTAAAATTTCCCCATTTAAGGCCCTTTATGGATATCCAACTCCTAGTATCTCATACTTTTTGCAAGATAAGTCCAAAGTATTGGAAACAGAGTCACATATGGAAAATATTAAAGAAACTTTGAAAATTATTATGGAAAACCTTCAAATGACATGAAACATGATAAAACAACAAGGGGAACAACATTGAAGTGAAAGATAATTTGAGGAGGGTAATTGGGTATTTTTTAGATTATAGAATTATAAGCAATCTTCATTCAAGAAAAAGAAGAATAAAGAATTAGCTCAAAAATGCAATGTGGAAAAATTCAAAGTCGGGATTAAATCGGCAAGGGTCCAAAAGTTGAAATACTCAATAAAGTCGGGAGTTTTTTGAAAAATTTGGCAAAAAGTTGGAAAAACTAAAAAAATACAAAAATATTCATTTTTGGAAAAAATCCTGATTTTAAAAAAAAAAATTAAAAAATTATTAAAGAAAATACCTCACTCAAGATTTTTTCGAAAAATTATGCAAAAAGTCAGGACTTCGAGGATAAAATCGCGACTTTTTCAGGGATGAAAAAGTCGGCAAAAAGTCGGCCAATAAAGTCGACTCCGGGAAAAATTCGGGATTTTTTCAAAAAGTCGGGACTTTTTGCCGACTTTTTCCACACTGCAAAACTGTTATCGCTCTAAATAATTATTCATAGGATTGCACAAGTGGTATAGAAGTTATATTTTCCTTCTTCTTGCATTCATAAGGTTTTTCATGTATCTTGCCTAAAAAAGGTTTTGGGAAAAAATATGCCAATGTAAATAGAACTTCCAAAATTAGATGAAGAATGAAAATTGATTCTTGAACCACAAAAAGTTATAGATAAACATTATGTATCTCTTTGATATATAACCATTATGAAGTACCTAATCAAGTGGAAGAATATTCCTCTAGAAGAAGGTACATGGTAAAATGATCAATTCGTGATGAAATACCCACGGCTAAAGGGTTCATTTGAAGTTTTGACAAAGGTTTTGTTATATGTTTTATATAACGCGCGGCGAAATAGTTTTATTGTTTGTTAAGGTCCCACACAATGATCAAATTTGAAGGGCAGGTATGAATTTCAATTAGAAGGGCATATATCTATGTCGCCCTTCCATAATGAAAAGCTTAAAAAAAAAAACTTTTCAATTGACCACAATAAATTATTTTTACATTTCATTTTCAGAAAGACAAAACCATCAATATTTATATTAATAAAAGACTGTTACATATACAACAATGAAGAAGGCTCCATCTTTCATTGCTTAAATATCTCATTGGAAATGTCAACATAAGTCTTGAAGACACTATTATAAGGGTTTGGATACATACCACCGGGATATAGGAGATTCTTATGTGTCAAATTGTGTAATGCAATTTTGACTTTGTCTCACAAGGAGCAGCAGCATGGAGGTCTGGATTTTTCTTATAGAACTTTATTATTATTATTTTAAACGTTGTTTATAGATATGAATACAACAATGAAGTTATGAGCATGGTGGACAATTAGTCAAGCTCATGATGCCAAACCATGATGATGTAAGTTTGGAATTTAACATTTTTACATGTTAAAGACAAATAGTCAAAATCACTAACAACTTAGTATGCCATAATTAATAATCATTCCCTGTTCACTTTTGTTAATAGGTTTATGTCACACGATGATGCAAGGGCATTAGGCACTAGCCAACAATGTAGGAGGTTTTTTCCACATGTTGTGGCTAGGAGGGTTCGAAAACATTTGAGTTGTAACAGCTAGGTGTCAATACCTCAGCTGACTGTATTACTTAGACTAGTTAGAGTTGTAGGAGTCGAACAGTTTCAGCTAGTTGAATTATTATAATTAGACCTTTTGATTTCTAGAACGGTCCTCTCAGAGGAACCAAAGAGCCATATGTTATGTATATAAATTGTAATTCCTCGGATGAATAAAAGTAGAGAGGGAAGAGGAGAGTAGAGAGGGGATTTCTGCAATAAACCTTTGTGTGTGAACAATTGTTTCCAGTTAAATGATTTCCAAGCTTAGTTTCCATTGAATTATCTCGAACTGCTAATTGTGAAGAATTTTTTAACTGTGAGGTGATTGGATACTGATAATTCCATTCTTCTGTCTTTGAATTCCCGTAAATTGTTGGATAACCCTGTGAACTCACCCCACCCGAAGGCGAGGTCTGTGTAGAGAACCGGGGTCGTGAACACTGTTCAAATATAAAAATCTCGCTTAATAAAGAGACAATATTGTTGTGCTTTCGGAACCTGACCCGAGGATTGGACATGAGTTAACAAACAAAAGGATAGCGGAACCAGACTTGCACCCGTGGTCAAGCCCTGTACCAAAACCACGAGCGGAATCACAAAAGCGGGTTGCCCATATCGCACCACTTTTGCGGAGTAGGCGGTATTTCCTATTCGTGAGCGATTCCATAGGGAATGCGACACGTGGCGAAGTGACCCCGGAAAACAACCGTTTAACCCACGCCATCGCACGTTAAAGCCCGACGTTGGAAGCCGAGCGAAATTGCCAAGAGTCGTTGATTTGGAGAAGGGCCATCGGACGATGGTCGCACGTTGAACTTGCCCGGAGGTTAACTAAGGTGTGCGGAGGATAGCCAGGTACGATACGAGTGTTTGATTGGTTATTGATATATATAGGTGGGGCTGGAGTATAATGAAATTTTTTAATTAAATGATTGGCGGATAATTAGCATAAGTCTGGAGCGTGATTGTTGTAAGGCTGGGTGGTGAAATATAGAGCCGAAAGTTCATTACAAGTTATTTATTTAAAAAGAAACATGGAGTATAAATACAAAGTGTTGAAAGTTAAACATTGGTTATAAGGCTTGGAGATAATATAAAGTTGGGAATATAAATTAAAGTCCAACCATTGTGGATAGTATTTATTTATCAAATTCTACGAATTTGATAAATAAACCCGAAGAAAGAAGAAGTTAATTAAGACTCAGGCTGGAGGAAAAGAACAGGGTAAACCAAGGGAAAATGCTGACAGAGAGATTGTAGACACACCAGCTCTCCTTAGGGGTCCAATTTCAGTTTTGTTGCGTCACACGATGATCTCTCTTCTCTGGCATTTACTTGTATTGAAGATCACTATTCTGTGAATAAGGAGTTATTTTCTCCAAAAATAACCCTAGCCAAACATTGACAATGCATCAAGGATATCTTTCTATGCTTCATAAGTACATATGTTCTACTTCTAAATCATGTCTTGGAAGTGGTTGTTTTGCTGGAAATTATTCACCACCTGGTTTCATACCAAAGTCTTTTTCACATTTTCAACATCCAATACATGAAAAAGATAATGGTTTAAAACAACATAAATATTTGAAATTTTGCAAGAATTGTCTGGCACACTTTGAATATGAATTTTAAAGTCAAGTGCATGATGTTGTATAGGATCAAGTGTCATTTTGAATACCAAATGTTTCACAAGAAACTTCTCAACATGCTACCCTGCAGTAAGGATTAAATGAAAATATTGCATCAACTATTTTCCATAATAAAAGTGCACCTCGGCCATAAGACTAAACAACTACAAATGTTGTAGATCTAACAAGACCACACAATCAAATGTATTCCACAAGGCCAATACTGTATGAAAAATTAAAAGGAGTTTGCAACCAAAAATACCTTAGGCAACTAATTCAATTAGATATACCAAACCATCAGCAAAAAGGAAAACCAGCCTACTTGGCCCCAATATTTTCAACTGGGTCCTCTAATTCAACCAATAAAAAGGCCAAAACCATAGCATTGAGATACATTTCATTACACTATCATTAACAATAAAATTTGACTCAGCCATAACCCTTTCCTTTTATTGTTGTGAAAAGCTTTATGCATTACTCTAATGTGGCTAGTCCATAGGCCAAGTAGACCACTGGGTAACAAATATGTTTCCTTTCACCTTTGAGTTTTCAAATTATGCCTACCAAATCTAAGACATTTAAGAGGGGGAACTAATACAACGTTAAAAAGAAAACCATAGCACACATCTACAAATTACCTCCTTAGCTATTGTCACACCATCATTAACTATTTTCGGAGAACCATGCTTGCTCTCCAAGACAACATTTTTCCCTTCGCCCCAAGGGTGACTCCAACAAGATCAGCAAGTTTGTTCACACCGCCTGCAAGACAAATTGACAATGCTTTCAGTAAGTGTGCAATGGAATGCCAGACCACATGCCAAAACAACCCTACATGAAAAATTAAAATAACACATTAAAATCGAATATAAGTGGACAAGGAAAGATCCACCGTAGTGAAGTTTCACGTGCAGGTGACCTTCCTTTAAACATAATTTTTTCTTTGACCTGCAATTTTTTTGTCACTGAGCCATCCTTGTTGAAGTACAACTCCTTTTCCATAGCTCTTGTATTAACTACCTTCTCTCTATCACGTAATCTCAGATTCCCTCTTCTGCTTGAGCGATTAAATGAAATAGGTGAAAAAACTGAAAGAGAAGACAATTGTCTACCATAATTATCAAACATTGCACCCAAATTCTTCCCCTTTCCATTGTTACCCAATGAGGTAGATGTGGCAATTGTTGTCATAATGCCCAAAGCAGAGGCCATCTTCTCTTATGCTGAATATAGAATTACAAGATCTTCATATTAGTATGAACCTTAAAAAACATGACTCCCATTGCTAAAAACCACTTTTAAGTTGTAACAGGCAAACTAAACAACTATTGCAACTTTTGGCAACTTCTGGAGAATTAAGAGAGAAACAACCAAAGAGAAATACAACCACAATCCTCATTTTAATGAGACCGGACTATATATTTGCATTAAGATAATAGAAACAAACCACGACTATATTAAGGCCAACACAAAACAATCTTTAACTAGTGTCTCTCGCGGCCTTCAAGTTGCCATGCTAGAGGTTGCATACTTTTAATTTAAATTCTTGACCTCTTGTGCCCATCTATGAATGCATCCAATGGGATATATACATCAAATGCTCCTTTATATCCCCAAAAACAAATTCCCTACTACAAGAACACCAGTATTGATGGATCACCCCACACCATCCCACCCACTAGAAACGGTGAAAAAGGAAACCCGAGAAAACTTCTGAAATATCTCAAGCTGACTATATGGGTGGTTCTTATGAATCAACCAACCATTCAGAACATTCTCATCAATCCAAACCATGAGTATTATGTGACAATATTCAAGAAGTCACTGAATCGGATTTCTGAAGATATGTTAGAGAAACCCTAAACTCTCACTGAAAATAGGTGAAATGTGGCACCACTCAGGGATTGACATGTGCCAATTGGTACAAGTGGTAGACAATTGGCATGCTCAAACAACGAGGTGATGCAAGAATGACACGAGGGAGAAAATATCAGAAAATCCCCAAATCTGGAGAACTAAAGCTCATCACCAACCTGAGATTGACAACTTTACATGATGTAACCTATGAAATCGTAAATGGAGAAATCATAGTAACAATAAAGTAACCTATGTAACAATAAATTCAGATTCATCCTGGGAGTGGTAATGGGAGAAATCATAGTGAACAACAGAAAACATGCAGAGTTGCTTACAATCAAATAGATGAAAAAACACATACAAAAAACCTAGATAATAATCATGAACAAGCTTAATATTGAATTATGAACTGTAAAGGAACTTACAAAATGTGACATTACGAACCTAGTCAAGCACACAAGCAAAAATATCCTAGACATGACCCTGGTTGAAAAGTTGTATTGCTCATGATGCAAGAAGATTTGTACCTGCACTGCCAAGTCAATCAAAATCCATCATTATCTATACAATAAATACAAGTAATTGATGTAGTATTTTTTACTCTAAGATGCATTCATGATAATGTTAGAACATATGTTGAAAATGTCAAAACATACCTGAATAAGCTCCTCTTCGTTTCAAGAACAATTTATTGGAGTCGCATGAACTTGGAACAAGCCTCCCACGATCTGAAAGAGTAGCAACTAAGTCAACAGTGACTTTTTTGTTGTTACACTGGATCGAGGGAGGTTTGCTCCAAGATTAAATCGCTCCAATAAATTATTCTCTACTAAACAGGGCCAACCACTTGAAGGTGGAAGCTCTTATGGCCCCTCCCCCGCCCCTCACATCACTCTCAATTCCCCAATACCCAATCTATATTTCATTTTTTACTTTCATGAGCATAAAAAAAAATATTCAATAACTAATAAAAAAACAATTCAACAAAAAGTATGCAAGGAAACATTGCAATTAATGCTTGACATAAAAATAATATGATAAATGAGTTTTTTATATAACGCAAAAAACGTTCCAAGTATGGTCATTGGTAACGTTTGTCTTATAATAATACAATATTTTACATTATCGAATTTTCTTTTTCTTCTTCCTATTTCTAAAGCTCCTAATTACATCATCAATATCATCATGCTTTGCTTCTGTTTCATGCCTTTCGACCCGCACTGCTAACCTAGTTGCGTAGTCACGATGTCTAGTCTCATCTAGTGACAGGGCATCGCCTACAAATACAGATAATATTAAATTTTAATTGTCAGTTTTTAAATATCATTGAACTAGTTCGGTAATATTAATAAAAAAAATTGCAATGAGATTATTTACCTGGTGCACCAGTTGTCGCCGCTGACCTAGTTGCGTTGTCACGATGTCTGGTCTCATCCAGTGACGGGGCATCGCCTACAAAAATAGATAATATTAAATTTTAATTGTCAGTTTTTAAATATCATTGAACTAGTTCTGTAATATTAATAAAAAAAATTGCAATGAGATTATTTACCTGGTGCACCAGTTGTCGCCGCTGACCTAGTTGCGTAGTCACGATGTCTGGTCTCATCCAGTGACGGGGCATCGCCTACAAAAACAGATAATATTAAATTTTAATTGTCAGTTTTTAAATATCATTGAACTAGTTCGGTAATATTAATAAAAAAAAATCGCAATGAGATTATTTACCTGGTGCACCAGTTGTCGCCGCTGACCTAGTTGCGTAGTCACGATGTCTGGTCTCATCCAGTGACGGGGCATCGCCTACAAAAACAGATAATATTAAATTTTAATTGTCAGTTTTTAAATATCATTGAACAAGTTCGGTAATATTAATAAAAAAAAATTGCAATGAGATTATTTACCTGGTGCACCAGTTGTCGCCGCTGACCTAGTTGCGTAGTCACGATGTCTGGTCTCATCCAGTGACGGGGCATCGCCTACAAAAACAGATAATATTAAATTTTAATTGTCGGTTTTTAAATATCATTGAACTAGTTCGGTAATATTAATTAAAAAAATTGCAATGAGATTATTTACCTGGTGCACCAGTTGTCGCCGCTGACCTAGTTGCGTTGTCACGATGTCTGGTCTCATCCAGTGACGGGGCATCGCCTACAAAAACAGATAATATTAAATTTTAATTGTCAGTTTTTAAATATCATTGAACTAGTTCGGTAATATTAATAAAAATAATTGCAATGAGATTATTTACCTGGTGCACCAGTTGTCGCCGCTGACCTAGTTGCATTGTCACGATGTCTGGTCTCATCCAGTGACGGGGCATCGCCTCCAAAAACAGATAATAATTAAATTTTAATTATCAGCTTTTAAATATCATTGAACTAGTTCGGTAATATTAATAAAAAAAATTGCAATGAGATTATTTACCTGGTGCACCAGTTGTCGTCGTTGGGACTGTTGCCCTGTCTTCCTCTCTGGTGGTAAGATCCTCAAGGGAAACATTCTCTGTCATTTAAAAAAAAAACGTTATAAGGACAACCATCAAGGCATAATTAGAAAAAATATAAGTGGAAATTAATTACCGCCATGGCCCTCACTGATAGTAGCATTGTCGGCCTGGTCCCTACTACAATGATCAGGTTGCACGTGAGGATCATCTACATTTGGCTCTAAAACTGGGTTATTTGCGTCGTCAGTAGTGTTGCTCCCCTGATTTAAACAAAGTTGTTAGACATTAAATTTATGGATGAAAAAAAACATATTGAAAGGTTAATGTTTTACCTTATCAGGCATTCTGGATCTTGGGACCTGCCCCAAGCTTATGCGACGTTCAACTACGGCTTGATAGCCGAAATGGAAAGCGATATTTTTATCTTCCTCCGTAGTTTCTGTTCCGAAGTCATCACCCTACATTACATATGATTGTGTATTTTTAATCATATTTGATAGGATTACAAAAACGTTGGAAGGCGATACAATTAATTATAAGATGTTTAGCTACTTAATTACAATTCTTGCGGCCAATTTCAAGTAGCCGCCCTGGCCTAGCTTGTGATGGCCCTTTTCTTCAATCCTAGCCTTGGTTGCCTTTGAGGTGTCAGGAAACCTACATCAAAATATTAAAGTCAGATATGATGTAGCACACTTTTATTTTAGACATAGAGAAAATTAAAGCTATTGAATTAAAGTTGTAATTTACCTTGCAGGTCCAGTTGGCATTTTTTCTTCTTTCTTTGCCCTTTTCTCTTTTCCGTCATGGATGAGTGCTCTCCACTCACTCTCTAGAACTGTGAGAGGACACTCATATCTAGGGTTAAATTAAAATTGCGTCCTAAAGGTGTCCCTGGTATATTTCAAATATTTGCCGGCTACCCGAGCCACCGCTGTTTGTCAAATGTGCCGACCCCAAAAAGGGCTTCTAGATAATCTAGAAGTTCTTTTTCAGGTTGGAACTCTGGGAATTCCACCCTGTGCGTATGGTTGGGCCAAAAATTACCAACGCATGGCTCTCCAGATACCTGTAGAACTCATTGTTTCCTACACAGAAAAAAAGAAAGATATTATCATTAATTTAAAAATAAAAATCATGATAAATATGTTTTATATAAAGTACATGAAATAGTTAAAATATTAAAATTTACCTGGGAGTTGTACATGCTTTATAGGGACACCTTCATCGTTCACCAACA
The DNA here is from genome assembly GCA_034641835.2 of Pinus albicaulis. NCBI lineage: Eukaryota > Viridiplantae > Streptophyta > Pinopsida > Pinales > Pinaceae > Pinus > Pinus albicaulis. The sequence goes on from JAXQQM020071004.1 coordinate 69,584, forward strand.
ACGTGCCATTAATGGTCCCCGTGGAGCTGACACGTGTAGCTCCAGGAAACACAATAATGTAGTTGGCCATATCAGCCTCATCATTGCCAACACGTTCAGCGGTTGGCTGGGTGTCTGCTTGGGCAGGGTGTGTTTCTTGGCTGGCACCTAAAGGAGTAGAAGGTGTATGAGAGGGTTGTTGGGCAATATCTTGCCCTTGTGTCCCACTACCACCAACACCAGATTCAGCAAGTGCCAGAAAACGCTACATACAAAAGAAATTTTTGTTAGTTTAGTCAATGTAAAAATTAAAAATCAAACTATCACAATTCATCTCATGTAGAACAAAAAAAAAATCCTTTTGAATTTTTATTATTACCTGATATGTTTCTAGCTGGCTCATAAGTTGTTTTATCCTCTCTTCTGTTTCAGGTGTTTGAGGTGCGTCTATCAAAGTATTAAATTCCGACCTTGCATCTCGTGCCTTTTTTCGCAACAAGAACACTGGAGATAGGGATGAAGAAATATCTTCCTCAAAGAGGGAATCATCAGGCGTACCATGGCTAGGTGTCTGCATATTTGAACAAAATTAATATTATTTCAATTATGTAAATAACTAAAATACCCGAAGATAGAGCAATGCTGGCACTTTACATGTTCTTCCGCTGGCCTCTTTCCGCGATCATCCTGTCTCGAGGTTGTTCCTGCACTGCTCTGATCAGTCTGCCACATTGCAATAAAATTATAAATGTAAAAACTTGAAAACACAAAATGAAAACTGAAATAATTTCTAATAAGACACCGGAAGACAGAGTTAGAGTTTCAAATATGCCTTGCATTGAATTTAGTCCTAGAAACATGTCATTGCACATTAAGGCACCCAAACAAGAGACGAGTTGACAATGAAGACCTTATTGAATATATTGTTGGAGCAACTTCTAGTAAAATTGTTGTGAAGACCTTCAGAAATTTTTGGAGCAACATTGTTGAATTTGATGGTATAGCATTGTTGGAGACGATCTTGAAGGGCCTTGAAGTGAAGCTTTTGGAGCAACTATTGAAAAATCCTTAGAGCATTTAAGTAAGGCACTTTCTATCTTCCATCACCTTTTTCCTTTCAATATCCTTTAAATTATTTTGTTGATATTTAATGTTTGAAATCACGTTATAATTCCTTGATTATATGTGTTTGGGGACTTTCCCTTTGAAATTACCCAAAAATACCCTCGCAATTTTATCTTCAGGATGCATGTCTGACCCTATTGTTCAATATTTTGATTGATAGTAGTAAACATAGAGAGTTAGGGGGCTCTTGACTTGGTTTGGTTGGGCCATTAGATACCTAACATCTACTAGGGAGAACCCCCCTTGAGTTGGAGGAGAGCTAGCCTGAAGTGAAAAGAAGTTGGTGAGGTGACAATGGGGCTATTGAATTACACATGGTATCACACTTTAGCTTTAGGACTTTATCTTGAGAAGTGCGAGATTTTGCTATATCAATTCTCAAATTGTTTACAACACTATTGTTAAGAACTAATAAGAAGTGATGTTGAGGGGTTTTCGGGTATAAGAAACAATACCATTTAAAAACTAGGGTTCTCAGTCCTTGGCATTCCTTCACCTGGGCCTAGGGGCACACTAGAATAATTTCACACTAAACCATGAAAACTTAAAAGTAACTTAACATATCCATAAAGTAATAATAATCATAATTCCTAATTTCCTATTGTACGATATGATGCAAATTATTCAAACATGAAGCAATGAAGACATGCAATGTCTGAATTTCAAGATTTATGAACCAATACAAGAAGTTAGAAACTACAAATTTGATTCAATACTCTGTGTCCTAACTCCAGGAAGGAATCTAGTTTGTAGTACAGAACATGCATCGTGTATTATCAATTCTTAATTGACAACAACTAAAGGTCATCTACCTCATCAATTTCTTCCCATTTTGTGTTTTTATGTTATATTCCTTATAAAAGTGTCAAATTTCTCTCAAAGTAAGCAACCACTGAATAAAATAAAAAATAGTTGAGATATGATTGAGAAATGGTCATTTATTTCTTGAAAGGATCTTCACAATTTCTTCGGTTGTTTTTCATCTCAAGAAACAAGAAATGACCTAAGAAACTATCGTGATGTAATATAAGAAACAACACGGTGCAATGGCCATTTTCAAAGCCAAATGATGTCCATCGAGGACATGGCCTTTATTTGGTTCCTGTTTCATAGGAGTTTCGGGTAGAAATGGAACTTTGTTGTACCATTTCCAGTAGTAAAAAGGGAAAACCTTATTTTTCCATGGGAAATAATTTACCTTTCCTTTTTCAAGATAATCTAAATCACAAAAAATATGAACTATACCGCACACATTCTTGGATAATGTGAAAGTGGAAAAGGAATACCCTACACAAGTGATGCACATATGTACATTTGAACACTAATAGATTTTTGTAGTTGAAATGCAATGCTTGTTTTCATTTAAATGTAGGGTTTTTAAAGTAGGGAGAAATAATGGCTGCAAAATTAATAAGCGTTTCTTTGGGAAAAATTTAAATCTTGTATTGGGTGATGAAGATAATAGAGGGTATTGAATCTTGATTCTTGACATCTAGAGAGAACCCTATAGCCTAACACAATCTAATGGAATTGACCAAAAAAACCCAAATAGAGTCAACCCTACTATAGGAGGAAGGCCCTGCAGTAAGAACTTACCATTTTGCAAGAGCTGAGGGCGAATGTTGTTCTGCAAGAGCTGAGGGTGAATGCAGGGCGAATACTATTCTGCAAGAGCTGAGGGCGAATTCAAGGCGAATGTTTTTCTACAAGAACTCAGGGTGAAGGCTGAGGGCGAATGTTGTTTTGCAAGAGCTCAGGGCGAATGCTGAGGGCGAATGTTGTTCTGCAAGAGCTGAGGGCGAATGTTGAGGGAAAATGTTGTTCTACAAGAGCGGAGGGTGAATGCGCTCGTGATATCAAACGTTAATGTAGCACACATGTACATTTGAACACTAATATATTTTTGTAGTTGAAATGCAATGCTTGTTTTCATTTAAATGTAGGGTTTTTAAAGCAGGGAGAAATAATGGCTGCCAAATTAATAAGCGTTTCTTTGGGAAAAATTTAAATCTTGTATTGTGTGATGAAGATAATAGAGGGTATTGAATCTTGATTCTTGACATCTAGAGAGAACCCTACAGCCTAACACAATCCAATGGAATTGACCAAAAAAACCCAAATAGAGTCAACCCTACTATAGGAGGAAGGGCCTGCAGTAAGAACTTACCATTTTACAAGAGCTGAGGGCGAATGTTGTTCTGCAAGAGCTGAGGGCGAACGCTGAGGGTGAATGTTGAGGGAAAATGTTGTTCTGCAAGAGCTGAGGGCGAATGTTGTTCTGCAAGAGAGGAGGGCAAATGCGCATGTGATATCAGACATTAATGTAGCTATTACGAGGGATACGAAACAATAAAATCATTTTTATGTAGCGCGCATATAAGTTTCATATTTTTATTTAGCACGCATATAAGTGTTGTTATACCGATGGTGGAAAAGGCGTCGCTATTGCGACGAAGGCCTCCAAACGTCGCAATTGCGACACTTAGACATTGTGTCGCACTTGCAACGTTTGGAGGAAGTCATCGCAATAGCAACGCTTTGGGCCATAGTGTCGCAATTGGGACATCTTCCTCTAAACGTCGCAATTGCGACACTTTTCTATAAACGTCGGTATAGCGACGGTTTCGGGCGGGATGGAAAAAATTTGGGGAAATTTCCGATATTTGGTCAAAAGCGTCGGAACCAAGTGTCAGAATTTCTGCCAAATGTAGTAGTGACTGGATACTCCCAAGAGTCTACTAAGACAATTATGTCTTCCAATATCCCTTCAGGAATGACCGTGGATCTATCAGCTAATTCCAGGATAATTGGTTTTAATTGTAAGTCTGTGAGTTGTAATGTTTTCATTGTTTCCAATGTCATCACATTTATGGCAGCTCCAAGATCAATCAAGGTATATGGAATGGGAATTTTGTTAATGATTGTGGTTACTCTAGGGCTACCAGGGTCAACATACTTCTCCATTGAAATAACATTTAACATGAGGCCAACTAAATTTCCAATGACATGAATGGTTTGTGAATCAAATTGTTAGGTCCCTATATTACTAGTATAGTCCCTTATTGTTGTTAGTGTAACCCCCTTATTGTTATTATTATACCCTTGTAACCCCCATATTTTTATTATTGTGCCCTTAAATTATTATTGTTAGGTCGGCTAGGATTACATTGTGGCCCCACTAGGATTACATTATGGCCCCATTTCGACTCCTATATATAGAAAGGAGGTTTTGTAAATTGTATCATCCAAGAATTGTTCATTTATGTAATGTATTGGAGGTTTCCCCCTCGAATTGGCTTATTTCTAAGGCGTTGATATCTCTTTTCTTCTATTTTTGGAGCTGGTTACACAACATTTGGTATCAGAGCTTTGGATTCTAGGGTTTCGATGCTCTAAACAGGTCATCATGGCATTGTTTCTATAACTTTTTTTATACGAAGGTTCAGAATCTGAAATTTTTAGGGTGCAAAGCTGAAATCTTGAGGAAACACGTCAAAATATTTCAGATCTTGGTTCGTAATATTTTTGGAGATATGATCTGTGGAATGTAGTGCTTTGTCAGGCTCCTGAATTTCATCTCAAAGAGGTGATCGTGGGAAAATATTCATAACTCTCTCTCTGAGCTTCGGATTGGAGTTCGTAAAAATTGATCATAAGTACACGGACTTTAGTTTCTTTGATATCAATTTCAGATATGAAGGACGAAACAATGACACGTGGCAAGTCGTACAAGTTCACTCTACTGAACCAATCCATAATTAGGTCATTGTGGGATATTGGACACAACTTTGTCTTGGAGAATCCAAATCAGGTCAGACCTATGGCATTCGAAAGAGAATTCAGAGGGATACGATGGTACTTAAATTCAAATATTTAAGTGTTTCAATCACAGAGATAATCCAATTTCAATATCTAGCTCCACAAAAGCAAGAAAAAGGTGTGTATTTTTTTCTAAATTACATAAGTCTTGTTTGAAGAATCAATTTGAATTGATTCCAAGGGCATATTGTACAATAGATATCAATATTGGGTTCTAAAAGATGCCCCGTAAAAATAATTCAACACCCATTAAGCCTTCAGAAGGCTCTACTATGACTCATGAAGATGAAGAATTGCAACATAATCTATCAAAATTACAAGAGCAAGTGCACCAAATTTCTCTCTCGCAAAGAGCAAAAAAAAATGAAATGGAAGTTTTGAAGAAAGGCGTGGAAGCTAAGATGGATGGCATGGAAGCTGGCATGGAAGCTAAGATGGATGAAATGAAAGACAACATGGAAAACATGAAGAATTATCTAAAAGCGGACATGGAAGGTTTGACAAAGTTGATACAAGAAATGTTTCATAATGGTGAAAAGATAGTAGAAGAAACTCATGATGAGAACAAAATAAATGTTAATCGTGATTTCATAAACTCTAATGTTGGCGGGAAGAACCACCATATTCCAAAAATGGAGATGAGGAATTTTGATGGAAAGGATCCTGTAACATGGATACTACAGATGGAGCAATATTTTGATCTCCATAACCTGCAAAACACACAAAAGGTACGCATTGCAACTTTACATTTAGAAAAAAACACATTTGTATGGTATCTATGGCTTTGCTCCCATAAAAAAAATTCACTTGGTCAATTTTTACGAAGGAAATGATAGCACATTAGCAACACCTTCTTTAGCCAATTGCTAAATCTCAAACAAAAGGGCTTAGTGGGGGAGCACATTGAGGACTTCCAAAAATTGAATATAAGGGTCACTGATATTCCAGAGGAACATAGGATTGATCTCTTCATAGGCACTTTAAAGGATAACATCCAACATGAAGTTCGCATTTTGGAACCTGATTCATTGGAGAAGGCATTCAGGTTGGCAAGAAAAATTGAATGTAAAATTATGGCGACAAGGAAGCATACCACTCACTTATATAAAGAAGGAAGTGTTGCTACACCTAGATTTCCACAACCTACAAGGTTGACACAACAACAATTGGAAGAAAAAGGAGAAAAAGGGCTTTGCTACAGTTGTGATAGAAAATAAACTAAAGGTCATAAGTGTGCTAAGAAGAAATTATTTTACATAGATTGTGAAGAGGAAGAAGAAAATGAAAAAGAAGAGGATATACACCAAGAGCCATCCATAGAAGGGGAAGAAATGAATTCGACCATATCATGTAATGCACTGGCAAGAATTACCACTCCTCAAACTCTCAAGATAGAAGGACATATCAAGAAGAAAAAAGTAATAGTGTTGATTGATTCAGGTAGCACCCATAATTTTATTCATTGTAAGGTAGCCAAGGAATTGAATTGTTTCCTATACCCGGCACCAGAATGTCAAGTGATGGTTGCAAATGGAGGAACTATAAATTGCTCTAGAAAATGCCATAATATCAAGCTAACCATGGGGGAATATGTATTGACTAGTCCAATGCTTTCCATTCCTATGGGAGGTGCTTATGTTGTACTAGGAGTACAATGGTTACAATCTTTGGGGACGGTAGCTTTTAATTTTCAAGAACTTTTCTTGAAATTTTTTTCAGAAGGAAAGGAAGTCGAATTACGGGGTATCGCAGGGAAGCCAGGAAGGATAATAAGCTCTAATGTCAAGACAAAGCTTCTAAAGAAAGAACAGCGAGGCGTAATTGCACAATTATGCTCACTAGAAGTTCCAACATCAAAATCATCTATTTCTGCAGATCTCCAACAAGTCTTGGACAATCATTCCAAGGTGTTTGAAACCCCCAAAGGACTCCCACCTATTCGTGATCATGATCATGCTATTCATTTGATTCCAGGAAGTGTTCCTCCAAACATCAGGCCTTATAGATATCCTTACGCCCAAAAGAGCGAAATTGAACGTATGATTGCAAAAATGTTAGAGGAGGGTATAATTCAACCTAGTCAAAGTTCTTTATGCTAGTATTCTTCGATGATATACTAATATGCTGCAGGGTTCCTGAAGGATCATGTTGAACATGTTGACAATGGTGCTCAAACTATTGCAGGAGAAATAATTATATGCAAAAATATCCAAATGTTTCTTTGGAGTACAAGAGGTGGAATATTTGGGTCATATTGTATCTCACGAGGGTGTTAAAGTAGACCCTAACAAAATTAAATTCATTAAGGAATGGAAAGTCCCCACAACCATAAAGTAGTTGCGAGGATTTCTCAAGTTAACAAGGTATTATCGCAAGTTTGTTAAGAATTATGGGAGAATAGCAGCACCTCTAACAACATTATTGAAGAAAGATGCATTTTCATGGACTCCTGAAGCAACTAAGGCCTTCGAACATCTTAAAGAGGCAATGTGCCTAGCACCGGTCTTAGCTATGCCAGACTTCACAAAAACATTTATTGTGGAATGTGATGCCTCAGGAAATGGAATTGGTGCTATTTTAATGCAGGAAGGAAGACCCATTGTTTTTGAAAGTTGTCCAATCAAAGGAAAGTATTTACAAAAACCTATTTATGAGAAGGAAATTTTAGCAATACTGCATGCACTAAAGAAATGGCGAACTTACCTAATGGGAAGACACTTCAAGGTAAAAACTGATCATGATAGTCTTAAACACTCTTTGGAACAAAGACTATCTTCAGAAGAGCAGCAAAAATGGGTCACAAAGATGTTGGGTTATGACTTTGAAATAATCTACAAAAAAGGAAAGCTTAATGTTGGTGCAGATGCACTCTCAAGAAAGAATGAAGAGGTGGAAGCATTGCTTTGTGCCATTTCTATTATCCAACCAGATTGGATAACCGAAGCAAGAGATGAATGGAAGAAGGACGAAGAAGTGTGGACACCCATTCAAAAGTTGCAGCAAGATCCTAGTACATTTGATACATTTAGTTGGAAAAATGATTCCTTATGGTACAAAGATCGCTTATATCTTTGTAATAATTCCCAACTAAAACAAAAGATTCTTTTGGAACTACACACTTCTCCTTTAGGAGGACACTCGGGATTTTTAACAACTTACCACAAGGTGAAGAAAGATTTTTTTTCGGATGGCCTTAAATCTGATATTCAAAATTTTGTGGTGGAATGTTTGGTTTGCTAGCAGAATAAAGTTGAGACAATTAAGACCCCGGGACTTCTACAACCTTTATCCATTCCAAGTCAATGTTGGGAGGATATTTCAATGGATTTTATCACAGGTTTACCTAAGTCCGAAGGAAAGAGTGTCATCATGGTGGTAGTTGATAGACTTACCAAGTATGCACACTTTTGTGCATTATCTCATCCATTTAAAGCAAGTACAGTTGCTACTACATTTATGGACAGAATTCAAAAGCTACATGGAAGCCCAAGGGTTATAGTGAGCGACAGAGATCCCATTTTTACTGGAAATTTTTGGACGGAGTTATTTTCTTGTTTGGGTACTCAATTAGCTCATAGCTCATCTTATCATCCTCAATCTGATGGTCAAACTGAGATAGTAAATAAATGTTTGAAGGATATCTTCGTTGTTTTGTATTTGATAAACAAACACAATGGGTCAAGTGGTTACCTCTCGCTGAATGGTGGTATAACACTTCCTTCCATACTGCAGCAAAAATGACCCCATTTATGGCACTCTATGGATATCATCCACCATCGATCACATCATCTTTAAGGGAAAATTTGAAGGTTCAAGCAGTGGAAGATCACGTCGAGCATCAGCAAGAAGTTCTCCAACTATTAAAGGATAACCTGAATTTGGCACAAAATCGAATGAAACAACAGGCAGATCAACATCGCAGCGAGAGAAGTTTTGATATAGGAGATTGGGTATTTTTACGGCTACAACCATATAAACAAATGTCCCTCAAGCAAGCTAAGAAGGATAATAAATTATCGCCAAAGTACTATGGTCCTTACAAGGTGTTGCAAAACATTGGTACTATGGCATACAAATTGGAGCTTCCTGCTTCTTCGCGAGTACATCCAGTTTTCCATGTTTCATGCTTAAAGAAGGTTATAGGTGAAAATCTTCTAGTTCAAACAATATTTCCAGAACTTGATGAGGAAGGAAAATCATATTGGAACCTGAAGCGGTCACAGAAACAAGCACTCGACAACTACGGAATCGATCAATTTCAGAGTATCTCATCAAGTGGAAGAACTTACCCACTGAAGATTCTACATGGGAGGATGAGAATTTTATACAGAAGCACCCAGAGCTACTCAAGCATTGAGGACAACACATTTTTGAAGGAGATGGGCATGTTAGGTCCCTATATTACTAGTATAGTCCCTTATTATTGTTAGTGTAACCCCCTTATTGTTATTATTGTACCCTTGTAACCCCCATTTTGTTATTATTGTGCCCTTAAATTATTATTGTTAGGTCGGCTAGGATTACATTGTGGCCCACTAGGATTACATTATGGCCACATGGACTCCTATATATAGAAAGGAGGCTTTGTAAATTGTATCATCCAAGAATTGTTCATTTATGTAATGTATTGGAGGTTGCCCCCTCGAAGTGGCTTAATTCTAAAGTGTTGCTATCTCTTTTCTTCTATTTTTGGAGCTGGTTACACAACAAAAATATTTTATTTTCCAGGATTTTTAAGACATAATTATTTAATAGATTTGGTGTAAATTGGAATGTCTTTTATTGCCTGAAGTAATGGAATTTCCACATAGACATTCCTTAATTCATCTAGAACATCAAATTGAGGCAAAGGCATTGGTAATTTTTCTTGGATTAATCTCTCAGGAAAAGGAGGTGGATGCATGGTTTGCATTTGTTTGTTTTATATTTCATCATTTTGTTTGGTTGGAAGTTCATCATTCTTGTTTTCTTTTTGCTCTATAGCTACCGAAGGTTCTGTTTGGAGAGTTCGACTAGACCTAAGCTCAATGTTTTGCAGAGGTAGAATTGGGTAAGATGTTCCCTCATCTACACTATATGCTGGTCTATCTACTCTATTATTTGGGTTAGCTATAGGTTGAGAAGGTATTTGAGTAGGTATAGGAGGTTGGTTAGAAGGTAGTTGTAATGGAGGTGAATTTATTGGTGGAGGAGAAGTTATTGTTTTTTGAGGATTTTGTGGTTGAAAAACAACTGGTTGTTGAGGGTATTGTTGTTGAGGGTATTGTTGAGGGTATTGTTGAAGATATTACTGATATGGCTGAGGATATTGTGAAGGAATTTGTTGTTGAGGATATGAATATCCTCTCCATCCTTGTTGTGGATAAGATTGTTGCTGCTGATTAGACCAATTTTGCTAAGGCATAGGAATGTTCCAATAATTCTGAATAGGCATTTGATAATGTGTAGGAAATTGTAAATTTGGAGTTTGAAACATACCTGGAGGTCTCATTTTCCATGGTCTTCTAGCTCCCATGAGATATAAGTTCTCCATTTCTGAATTTTCTTCCAAATTGTAATTCTACAAAACCTTCATCTTAGAACAATTAAAAACATCATGATTTTCTATACAAAATGCACAAACCTAAACACTTTCTAAAGGACATTCCTTTAAAGCATGTTTTTTTCTACATTTTGGACAGAACACAACCATCAATTGGTCTTCTTCTTCTTGTTTATTCTTTTTTTTTAGCATATCTATTTGATTTCCCAAGGTACTTAATAGGTCTGTTTTAAAGTCTTCAAATAGGTTGCCTATTTCAGATCTTGTAACACTTGTTGTGGCAGATTTAGTGGCTTTAGATGTCATAGTTATTTTTCCATTCCTTTCTTTACTTCAAGAATACTTTTCACACAAGTCTGCAATCTCATCAAAGGGTAAATGAGAGATATCACCTTTACCCATTAGGTTAAGGTCATCTAAATATTCTTCTTGGATGCCTTTTAGGAATATTGTTTGAATAATGTCAATTGACATGGTTCTATGCTTTGATTTTTGCAGATTATATACAAATATTTCCAAGTATTCTTCTAAGGTTTCATCTTCT
>JAXQQM020087923.1:0-32688 GCA_034641835.2 Pinus albicaulis
ATGACTATAGATGTCTCCTTCCTAGAGTAGTAGTTGTGTTAGGCTAATAGTTTCAGTGTTAGAGCACTCACCGATGAAATTACCATTTAGAAAATTAGTCATTTTTTCATTTTAAAATTATTTGTCAAGCACACACAAATACAAAAATTAAATCACCCTCCACCACTAGAGGAATTATTTCACATCAAAGCTCACTTAGCAAATGGAAAATTAGAAACAATATTTTCAAAAGTTAGAAAAATGTTTTTTAAATTACAAAAAAATGGTGATATTCAACACTTTCCGTAAACTTTGAATAAAGTTGTAAAAACCTCAACAAAGTAATCCACACTCAACAAACTATTAATTGCCACGAATTGCTATAGTCCCTCCCAGCTACTAATAATAAGATAAATTCAAATTTTTTATTTGGATGAGTGTATTTCAATAATATTAATTTTTTAATAATATGTTTTTTTGTAAATCAAAAATTGACAAGAATTGAAAACTGAAAAGAAGTGGAGCAGAGGATTGCTCTTCTTAGTATTAAGAATCAGTTAAATAAGATTACATTGGGAACATCAACAATAAATGACTGTAGTGAAACTGGACTAAACTGGACTAACTGGAACTTAACCGGGACACTTGGATGGAAAGTTTCAACACCTAGCAGGTGGTTGGAATTATTTTCTCCAACATTCCTTGTTAATTACAACCACATAAAAATTTAATTAAGATACCTACTGGTCTATGTCTCAGCGAGGCTTACAATTTAAAAAATTGACTTCAACTAGAGTTAGTTTTCTTCTTCTCTTCTTCCATATATTATAGCCTATAAATTGTGTCAGTTTTTTCGCTTTGTTGTATCTTTCAAATCTTAGTTTCTTGATTTGCAAGTGAAGGTCTTATATTATTCTAGGTTGTCTAGGAATGTACTGGAATTCTTCAAGAAATGACTTGTATGTGGGTTGCTGCCACATATTGTCTTTTGTAGTGCACTTTTCGTCATCAATCTGTTGTAACATAAGATGAGAATAATATTTGATATCTTCAAAAATCCAATACCTGAAAATTTCATTGACGTGTTCATCAAGCATGTTGTATTCAACACATCATGCACGCTGTATTCAACCTTCATATCTACTGCTTTTGTGTAGACCTCATCTAGACATGGTGTTGTAAGCCATGTTTCAAGGAACTTTAACTCTTCTTCATAATCACTGGCTTCACCCGCACATTGGAAATCAATGGTAAGTGTAAAAGCATCTCCAAACCCACATTGGTTTTGTTCCTTCGCTTCACGTAATGAGATTTTCCTATTGCGCTCTTCTTTTGTTTGTTTATGTTTTCTTGCAACATACTCACAGTTGCATCCGTTTCCTTCATCTTTGTTTTAGTTTCTGTCTTTATCTCTGTCTCTTCTTCACTAACCTGTGCTACTACAAATAGGTTGTCTTCCATTAACTCAAGTGGGCTTTAATCACTGAATAACATCGTGTCTATATGATGTTTATGTTGCATCATTTGCAACCAATCATCATTAGCCAAATTTTTTTTATCAAAGTTTACATCAGCAATATTAATCACTAGATTTACCATAGTAGTTTTACTCTCATCAGCAAGCTCAGTTGATGGATGCACCATATCATCATCAACAAGCTATGTTTTTGGACTCACCAAATCATCATCAGCAAGCTCTATTGCTGGAATCACCAAGTCATCATCAACAAGTTGTGTTGTTAGAATCATCAAGTCGTCATCAGCAGGTTGTGTTGTTAGATTCACCAAATCTTCATCAGCAAGCTCTATTGTTGGACTCATCAAATCATCATCAGCAAGCTCTGTTGCTGGTATCACCAAGTTGTCATCAACAAGTTGTGTTGGATTCGTCAATTTGTCATCAACAAGTTGAGTTGTTGGATTCACCAAAATTTTGTCCACTTGTGCTTGTGCACAGTGGGGTTCACGAGCATCTTCGTGCTCCTTCTTTGTTGCTTCTGCAATTTCTTCATAGACACCATCCACTTGTCGCTAAACACAGTGGGATTCAACAAAATTTTCATCTCGGTGTAGATCTACTACTATATTTCCACCTTCATCTTCAATTTCAATGCTCCCCTTGCAACAAAACACTTGTCAAGGGTATCTGAGGCCTCCTTGGTTGTCTTGGCATCTGAAATTAGGGGAAGAATTTTGTCATCCACGGATTCTTTTATGCATTTTAATGCAAAGGCATCATTTTTCCTCTTCACTTCCAGATCTAAAAAGATCTCAAACATCACTTGTTGTCGCTTTAGCCTTTTAGCTTCTCCCATTTGTTGAGTATTCGTTGACTGCAACTCAAAAATAAAATTGATTTTCATACATCTTTTGTGGTGGCTTCTCTCTTGCTCTTCCACAAACAAATACATTTGCAATTTCTCTACATCCACAACGCTTTTTGAAAATCTTTTATAAACTCTTCTTCAAAAAAATTAAAACCCAAAAATTTATATGAACATTTTTAAACAATAAAGAAAGTATGCCCTTTCCTCATATGCACTTCAAAGGAACATCATTTCATATCATAACCCTCTTCTTTTAAAGGAATTATACATGCACTTTTTGATTTACCATGCCAAATAAAATTAACTTCAAATAAAAAATACTTTGAAGCGTTTTTTTAAGAAAAGTTCTCAAAATAAACTTTGAAAAACAATACTCATGGTTTCTTTCTCCTTTGCAGATACTTTTCCTTCTCAAAATAAACTTTGAAAAACAATCCTCATGGTTTCTTTATGCCTTACGAATACTTTTCTTGCTCCAAAAATTAAAAAAACATGACCTTTTTACTTTTCAAACAGTTTGTGGTCCCAAACTGTTTCGTGCTAGATGTGGACTTCAAACTTCGTGCACCGAATTAGCTTCTTGCACTAGAATTTGACGCTTCTCTTAAATCTTCTCAGCTGCGTTAGTAATGCTAAACACTACTTCAGAACTTTTAGGTTGTGTTAATAACACATCTTCTGAACTGATGGGGTGCGTTATTCTAGATGCACTTTAATTTTTTTAAATCTTGGCCTTTTTCTCAAACTGGATTTCTCTCTGTCACTTTTAATCAGGAGGCATCTTCAAACTTTTTAAAACTTTCTACTGCTCTCTCTCAAAGAGTCTTATGCAGGCTCGTCTCTTCTCTCTGCTGCTCCAACTTCGCTCACGTTGCTGCTCTCTCAAGGATTCTTATGCAAACTAATTCTGATACCATGACAAGCATTGAAAATTGAAAAAAAGTGGAGCAAAGGATTGATCTTCTTAGTATTATGATTCAGTTAAATAAAATTACATTGGGAACATCAACAATAAATGATTGTAGTGAAACTTGACTAAACTAGACTAGCTGAAACTTAACTAAGACACTTGGATGGATGGTTTCGACACCTAGCAAGTGGTTGGAATTATATTCTCCAACAAAAATGTCTATTAATTCAAAACAAGGTCACATAATTGAAGTATTTTCAATAATTTACCAGTAACTTCATTCCTACTATACTTGTTGGCCACGTGATAGAAACAAAATACATCCAACCAAAAAAACAAAAAACTCTTATTCTTCCTCCTAATTTCTCAAGTGGCCCAAACAATACCTAGACTCGAATAAGAACCCATTACTATGATCATCCTGCATTGTTTCCTAGAGCTTGGTCCATTGGAATGTTTAACCCATTACCATGATCATCCTGCATTGTTTCCTAGAGCTTGGTTCGTTGGACTCTTTAACCCATTACCACATCTTGCATTATTTCCTAGAGCTTAGTTTGTTGGACTATTTTCCCTTCTATGTGGTCCAACCATCTCATTCAACATTTTCCATTGGTTATGCCGAATATTGTTCATGAAAGAAATTATATGGTTCGGTCTCTAGTTAACTTCTCCACCAACATTATCACCTAATGAATATGGGCTTCTAGAGAGTCGAATGATGGAGGAAGTTCCACTCATTCAAGTGATGTACTACACTACTACTCCACTTCCTCACCTAAATCGGCATATTCCCCTCGCCCAACTTGTTTGCCTCAAGGCCCACTCCCCTCCTCGGGGGATATGGACTTCTAGAGAGTTGAATGATGGAGGAAGTTCCACTCGTCCAAGTGATGTACTGCACTACCACTCCACTTCCTCACCTAAGTGGGCATGTTCCCCTCACCCCACTTGTTGGCCTCAAGCCCCCACTCCCCTCCTCGGGTGATCCCTGTGACATTGAATGGAGGCGAACCCTACTGAACACCCTATACACTACTATAACTTTTTATCTGATGTATCTTTCAAACCTCCACAGTGACTCACAACTGCAACAAAGACCGAAGCTACCAAGATCGTAACAAATGACCCCTTCAAAAATCCCTCGCCAATGTCCAATATGGAGGCTTCGAGACCCTTCCTACCCTCCTTTTCCTCTGCCCACCAATCCAAGTGCCTTCTCCTCGACCCACCATACCGAGTGTCGTCTTCCTCAAGAGCCTCCCAACAACAACTTCTCTCAGGGAAGGCACTCATAATTCGCCCTCCCTCCAACTGGGTTCTGGAATTTAAAGGCCTGATGCATGGAAAGTGGCTCTGTTGCCCACCAAGAGCATAAATAGGTGGTAATTTCTTCTTCCCACTATGGTAAAAAAAATCCCATAGTGGTAATTACCCTTGCCCACCGGGAGCATAAACAGGTGGTAATTTGCTTCGTTGACCACCGAGAGCATAAATAGGACTAAGATGAAAGTAAAAAATTCCAACGGCTAAATCATATGGTAATAAAATATATCATTTGGTAATACTTATTTCTATTTGGATAGTTAATTTTTATTTTATTTTAATGTAACGTCTAAGAAACTATTAACTACTAAGATATTTAAATTAACAAAATTTAAATAAAAAAATTAATATTAAAAAAAAATAAAATAAAGAATGATATTAAAGCAAAATAGAAGAAAATGTATAATACATATTTTTATGCTGTAAAGTCTTTTTCTATGAAAACAAATCTCCAAATGGCACTAGTACCATTGTGCACCATTGATTTTGATGTTAGACGATTGAAACAATTTCTACCTTTGGATTAAATACAAATATTAATAAGTTATAGAAATAATCGAATAGATGTTTGTTGGATTTTCAGTTGCCAGTCGGAACTTCGCGGAAGACCATTACATCCTGCCATGGAGCTTCACAACCAATGGAACCGCGTCTCCTCTACATCTGGCATGTCTCCGATGTTGTTCTCTTCTCGCTCGACGGGGCCAGGCATTCTAGAAGAGCGAAGAAAATATTTATGCATGCGGTGACAAGTCTCAAATGTCTTCATAGGTACGTATTAATGTAGAATAAAGCATAGCCCGGTGTTTGATCGTGCTTATCGTTTGTGTCTCGATTCGGTCGAGACATTGCAAAGGACCGATGGTTTGAGGGTAGAGAAGCTCACCATTCAAAACAGGCAGGCCAAGGTCGTTGTGGTGCCAAGTGCGGCTGCCCTAGTCATAAAAGCGTTGAAGGAGCCCGAGAGCGATAGGAAGAAGACGAAGAATATCAAACACAGTGGAAATATATCCCTAGATGATTTCATTGAGATTGCTAGCATGGCAAAAGGTCGATGGCGAAGGAATTGGCTGGGTTGGTGAAGGAGATTCTGGGCACATGCCTCTCCGTCGATTGCACGGTGGATGGAAAGGATTCCAAGGATGTCCAGGCCGAGATCAATGAAGGAGAGGTCAAGATCCCTGAAGAATGAAGGAATAATTCACATTTGGTAAGTGAAATGATAGCCTTTTGTTATTTTTATTGTTTCATATTTGTTCGTTTTTTTAGGGTTTTAAGGTTTAAGGAAGTTGAAAACTGGAAGAAGGTGGCATGTGAATTTGATTTCACAACCTTGGGGGATTTTGAGACATTTAGGGGCCTGAAATTTTCAGGCCCTGGGGATTTTGAGGCATTTTCCACTTCTTTGAAAACTTTGGGTAGTTAGATAATATATGTACGTGCCAATCCACCAGATGGATGGAAGAATTTGTTGGAAGATAAATTATCGGTGACATTATAATTATTTTTTTCTTATTGTACTATTGCATTATATGGATTAAAGCGTGTTGATAATTTAGCAGAAGTAAAGTTTGATTGATGAGCAAAGATGACTATGAAATGAAGGTTTTTGATATGGCTTTGGAAGTTAAAATGCTCTGTTTTTCACATTGTAGTTCACTTGAAGTATTATTTGTTACACAGAAAATAGTTGCAAGTGTGTAGAACTCCTATTTTTATCGTACAAAATGAGATTTTGATTATACTTATATGTGTGAGCAATACTCTCAATGATACTAGCCATGGCATTATTCTTTTCTATAAATGAAAAAGGGAAACAAATCCAGAAAGTTACTAAATATTGTAATGTTTGTGTCGAGGTTTGCCACTCGTAGATTACCATCCCCATTCATAGGTCGTCTTCTCTTAGAAAAAGAAATAACAACAAAATTAGTCGCGAATTCTGATCAAGCATCTTGGATTTCCTAGTTCTGTTTTGAGTGTGATGCAATCGTTTTGCATGCTTTATGAAATTTGCTGGTTGGTCGAGTCTTCGAAAGGCTTTGCCTACAAACTGCATTTCACTAACAAAAGTACATTCATATCTTGATTGTCCTTGATACTCAAATTCCAAAATTTCTTAATGTTTAACCAGAACATTAATAAGTTATTGCATTGCTCAACTTTTTTTTGTACATTATGAGTGATGCATCCTTTTTTTTTTAAATGCATTACGAAAGTTACCGGTTGGTAGTCTTTAAAAAGTTTGACTTTTATAGAAGTAAATACAATTTTTGTTTGTCCATAATACTCCTAAGTTCCAAAAAATCATATTTGAGAATATACTAATCACGCACATCTGTATTATATAGCCCATAAAACAGTGTCCTAATTTATGGATATATTAGACATGGTCAATGGAAATGCCTTAGTAGGTGCTATTTTGGAGCTTTCGTTGTACAATTTCTTATGTCACAAGGTGCTTTAGGAATTAGATTACAGAAATTATATCGTCATTAGCTTTCTCTGTGTAATGTTATGGAAGGAATACTGAATTTTCCCAGTTGCAATTGATCATTACTTGTTATTGGGTTGATATTCACTTCAAAGGTGAGTTCACTTCTTCCAAGTACACAATATACATTGTAAAACCTGAGTCGATGACCACATGATTTTTAATGGAGACTTAACTTTTCCAAGGAAAATACAGATAGTGAATTCCGTTACATTTTGGTATATTTACTTATTATTATTATTATTATTTTAATGAAACGGTTATCATTTTACATTAAAAGGGAGTTGGAAACAAGGCCAGAACCCTTCACAGTTTTCAATATTTTTCACAGGCTTCACTGTTCAAGTACATCCACATGGGTTTTTTCTTGCCTTTGTGGGTTGTCCTGACTCCTAGCTACAATTCTAAACAGAAATCTACCATAGAATTTACAAAATACTACTAAATAGTAAATACAAAACATGCTTGCAACATATTTTTCAGAGTTAGATATTTAATATGATCCAGATGGCCTAACTTTTGTTGATGTGCCCAAATTTTCATATGTTGTGTTGTGCATGATTGCTCCTTGCTTAGCTAGTCCTCAGACCTTGACTAAGTTGTCCTTTGCTAGATTCCAAGTCATTCTGCTTGATGTTAGGGTCACTGTTGGTGGATGCCCCCATTCCATTCATTCTGAGCTTCATAATTGCAATCATATTTTCTTAATTTATTACATACTCAGTTTGTTTCCATTGTCAGCAACATTTTTATTTACATGCAAGCTTTATCACTTAAGTCAGGAAAATCATTTTTTTAAATAAAATAATTCATAATTATAAGTTAAATATTCAATTAAATCACATAACATATTTGTTCCTCTATCCTACTCATTTCCTCTGTACTACTCTTTCCTATGTTACTACTTCACAACATTTCCTTTGCAACATATAGTGCAATTGCTAGTTATAAAACTAAGAATTAAAAGGAATTTATATATATGTATAAAGAAGTTATTTTAAAATGCCCATGAGGTTAAAGATAGCATATGGGACAGATTGCTTCTTTAAATGGCTCTTGTATTCTGCCATTTTCCTGTGAAGTTTCACATTAAACTCTCCTAGCTTCTAGACAAAGCCCTTACTAAATAGAATATCCCAAGAACTAGCTGCCAAAATATCTGCATAACTTTCCCTGTTATCTTTGAAGGCCTTATATTCTAAAGAAAATTTTAATATTTCCACTTTTCCTAAAGAGAAAAAAATACACTCTTTCCTCCCGCACTTCTTTTGGCTTTTTCCAGCGTCATGTTTCACGACGAAGTTGATGCGAATCAGTCCTTAATTGAGCGATAAGAATTTTGGATCTCCAATAAATGTTGGCCCCTATGTACATTTTTTTGTTGATGATTATGAGAGGGATTTAAATCTTCAATATAAATTACATTGGGTTTATAATATAAATTCCTTGGGTTTATTGATTTAAGGGTTCATATTCGTAGGGTATAATACTATTGACAGGGTTTATAATATTAATCATATGGTTTAATAAATCCCTCAGGATTTTATTCCATTGGGTTTATAATATAAATTCTTTAGGTTTATTAATCCTTTGTGTTTATAATATTAATAATCACTTATATTTATAATATTAATCCCAAGGGTATTTCATATTAATTTCTTAGGTTCTCAATATTAATCTCTCGGTTTTTAATATTAATATCTTGGGTTTATTAATCCTTTAGGTTTGTAATAATCGTGGTCAGCCTTGGTCCAACATGGCATTTGTGGTAAAGATTGTCTTAATATGAAAATCAAGTATGGTCAACCATGATTGTTTTAGGGTTTATAATTTTTATCTTAGGATTTATGACTCAGGTTTACAATATTAATCCCTTGGATTTAATATTATTCCCTTCCGTTTGTAATATTAATCCTTTGGATTTATAATATCAACCACTTAGATTTATTGGTTTCATATTCCAAAAATATAATATTATTGATAGGATTTATAATATTAATCATATGATTTAATTACATATATTTATTAACATTAACCTTTAATTATTAATGTGTTTAATATGTTTATCAATCTTAATAAGACATTGGGTATATATTATTAATTTTTTGAGTTTATAATATTAAAATTTTTTTGATTTATTAATATGAATATTAATTTTTATATTAACAATTAATAGTAAATATTACATTTTATTTTTAATATTAACTTTTATCCACTTTTATATTTAATAATTTAACAATATTTCAAATTTAATATGATTAGCTATTTTTAATATAAATTAATAATTAATATTATTTTTATTATAATAGTTATTTTTTAAAATTGTTATGATGTTATTATCATATATGTATTATTAATGTCTATCAACATTTTTCAACTATATATATAAAATTTAAATAACCGTCTTTCAATCTCCTCAAGGAAGAATGAGTCCCGTACTTTACAGATTGACAATAGTAATAATTTGTTTTAAACGAAAAATCAAAATAGAACCTCAAGAAAGACGGATTCCCTACTTTACAGACTTCAAATAGGTAATAATTTGTTTTAAACGAAAAATCAAAATAGAAGATTCAAAAAACGTCATAATATTAAAAGTAGAATAACGAGAAACCCCAAAATGAAACTTTGAAGGGTTAAGATTGCAAGGAAAGCAAATTACAAAATGATAAACCAATACTATGGTCCCGGCGGGGCTCGAACCCGCGACCTTCGGCTTTGTCTTCCTTGTGCCATAAGACCAACGCTCTAACCAACTGAGCTACGGGACCAGATGAAGAAACTGATAAAACATAATATTTCCCATGTTAAAACATTGAATCAGACAATTTGTAAACACTCTTTAGCATTGCTTATCTGCGTTCTGCAATGTTGTCACTTAGAAGTTAGTTACACATTGAAAACTGCACTGTATTTGCGGCCACTAATTAATTACATAAAATTAAATGTTATACGTCACGGATATGGATGTCTCAATGTATCATTGGTTGAGTTAAAGAGTGCTAGTGTTAATGCCAATGTAGTGGATGCAAGTTGTGTTTGGTGTAATTGCCTTTGCTCTTGGGAATCTGGGATTTAGGATTTAGTGGTGTGTAGATAATTTTTGTGAGCCTGATACTAAAGGTGGCGTTTTAATGTGTTTTGGTTTAGATAGGATATTGTTTCTTTGTGTTGCGGTTACAATATGTGTTTTGGTTTCACTGCGTTATGCATGGTATATGTAATTTGAGTTTTTTTGTGGTGGTTTTAGTTGAAGGTGTTATTTTAGTGTGTTTTGGTTTAACAAGTTGTTGTTTCTTTGCATTGGTGTTGGTTTCACTATCTTACACACAACATATTGATGAAGGTGGGTGGCATTTCAATATGTTGTGGTTTCAATGCGGTAGAAAATCACTATGTAAGGTCAATACATGCTTTGGTTCCACTAACTTGTGTAGAAGGTATGGTTGAAGGTGGAGCTTTCTAGAGTTATGTTTTCAATGCAATATGGTGTCATCATGTTTCATCTATAGCCCATATGTCATTATCATTGTTTTATTGCCAAGTGTGCATGGCATGTCATTATTGTGAATGTCGCTATGTTGCCTTGTGTGTGAAGCACTGTAGGTGTTAATACCAATATAGTGGATGCAACATGGTGTAATTGTAAGTCATGTCTACTATAATTACATATAGCAAAGAGCAACACTTAGTTAAGTCATGTCTAATTGATTATTTTTCTTTGTGGTGTTTTTTATTGAAGGCTTTGGTTAAGTCTATTTCAGTGTGTGTGGTGGTTTCATTGCATTGCATTAATTAGCTAGTTGGCTACCCTTTGGTATTCTTTGCCAAGGTAGTGTCTTTTGTTGACAATAGTCATTAAAATTGGGTCACAAAGTGAGTTATTCTTGATTATACTTGTTGCAACAAAGAAGCAACATGTTCCTTCTTATTTATATAAGTTGCAAATAGAGGTAGTATCGTTTCATTGATTCTAGAGGGTTGTTGATTAGGAGCTAAATTTTTTCTCAAAAATCAAATTTCTCAAAAAGACGCGAAACCTGAATGACCACCTAGTGTTCGTCGTTCTGAGCGCAACTCGTTTCGCGCAAAATGGACTTTGCATGGCTTAAGAAACATGTTTTGTTCGTTTTCCTAAATAGGCAAATTTGGCAAAAAAAATTGCAGACAGGGAGCCCAGTCAACAATCCATACTGCTGACGTGGCATGCTGACTGAGCAAGTTAACAGGTTGGTCAACCATGTTCTTCGACAAATGTATGACTACCAAGTGGTAGGTGTTGATTGGTGCATTTTGGTGCGAGTTGGCAATGTGTTATTGGTTGTGCTGAGGCAAATGAGGAGGAGGCATGTGGCTCAGCATGGGGTTGCCACATGTCCCCCTCATGGCATTATACAATTTTGGTGAAGGAACGGAGGGACCGGGCAAGGGTCAAGCCCGAGACCTTCGCCAAGTTAACGCGTGCCTCTACCAACTCTCTTGTGCATTAGTTCTTAACCATATATCGTCTCCACATCTATTTAAAGTTTGAATAATGTTTCAATGGGGGGAGAGGGGGCCAGCCCCTAAGTCATGCGACTAACACCCAAGACCACCGGCAGAGCAGGAGGGCGCTTATCCCTTAAGCGCGTTTATTAAACCATAATCCCAGATTAATTAACATTAAAGTAGTCTATTAACGGAGCGCCATTACTGCCTTAATCTCGGCTTAATTAACAATAAGTGAGGTTAATTAACACTAATCCGGTTTAATTGGCGGCTCCGACAAATCCGGCTTATCTGTCTAAATTTAGCGCCAATTAGCCCAATTTGGGGCCAGTTAGCTAATTCTGGGGAGGAAATAGTGGGAAAACTAGGAGGGGTCATAACCCCTAGAATTTTCGACCAAATTGTATGCAAAAAGAGGCTAAGGTACCATTTTTGAGTATTCTAGAATCAATGGAATAGGTCTCAGGATCCATAGAGCACTCTAGATAGGATTTTTTGTAGGTTGAAGCCAAAGGGTGCCATGGTCAACCATAGTGTTGAAACAGTTTATGGAGAAGTTTGATGTTGAAGATGGCAGAAGGTTTTCATAGTTCAAATGTCCAAATCTAGCATGCCATAAGAGAATAGATGGTAGTGTACCTTCATCATACTAAGAACTGTATGCAATTTTTTTTGCATGAGCAGAGGTTCCTTGCAGCTTCAAGAGTCTTTCTTCTTCTATCCCAGTCATGACAAATGAGTTTTCTAATGCTTCTCTCACCTCAACCTTTCCATAAAACATGTGAATGGAGTGTCGTTGTTGGTGGATATGAACCAAGGAGAACAAGTTCCTCTACAACTCTAGGAGGTAGAGAACATAATGTAAAATAAATTTACGGAGCCCAGGAAATTTTATCCTCATGGTGACAAGTCTGGATGGCTTGTTGTTTGAATTATCTTCAAAGTAGAATGCTCCATCTACATTGTCACTGAATTATTCAAAGAAATATCTTTTAAAAGTCATGTGGAAACTTGATCTTGAATCAAGCAACCATACATCTTTCTACGAAGCAAGTGAAGCATTAAACAAGTCTTCAGTTACTCCAATATTGCAATGTGCCACAATATAATGGGAGAATTTCTAGGTGCTTTACCTTTCCCTAGATCAAATGATTTTCCTTTCTCTTCATTCCTTTCTTGTCTAATCTTGTCCCAGGAGAGATTGCATGTGGAAGCATCATGTCCATTTATGTTGCATTGTATACAATGAAGATCAGGTCTTCCTCCTTGATAATGTTTTCCCCCTGCCTATATTATTCTTATTTCCATGTCCTATTCTACCACTTCTTCCTCTAGAATAATCCTATGCTCGATTCTTCTCTTTTTGTGCAAGGCACAAAACTTATTCAGAAGACTGAGAAATTGTGTTTTTATTCCCAAAAGATTTCTCTCTTTCAACAAACTTCTCCTCAAGAGAGTAAGCGAAAATCTCCTTAGGTTTTCCATTGGCTTATAATGACTCAAGATAATGAGAATAAGTGGGATATAGTGCCCTAACAAAAACTTTGAGAGGAAAATCTATTTTAACTTTGATAGCTTCTATATCATGCATAATAGCTCTAATTTCAGAGGCTAGGGCAAGGGGATCATCATATTTCAATTCAAGATTGAACAATTTGATCATGAATTGGACTCCTTCAAACTCAGAGTGTGAATCATATAAATATTTCAACTTCTTTAAAGCTTCAAAGACATTTGTAAATGGTGCAGTTTGATTACTCACCTCTTCATTGATTGATGCAACAATCAAGGCATAGGCCTTGCTATTCTTTTTTTCCCATATGGCGAGATCTTTGTGTGAAGCGAGATTTTTAGGAGGATTGTCACCTTCTCCTTCCCAAACTCCTTTCTACAATTCATTAAAAATGAAGGTATTCTTTATCTTTATGGATCATTCTCTTTGCTAGAGAAAACTACTACTCCAATTATGGAGATGAGTAAATGTCTTATAAAATGAAGTTATGAACTATGCTTTAAATAGTCAAAATTTTAATATATATCTTTTACAAACATTAGATAGCCATATAACTTGTCTCCCAAAAAAAACCATAACCAGAAATCAGTGATGAAATAAGAATTCAACACATCTCAACACATAAATGAAAGAGGCATAGTTGCAAGTGTATATATATAGACTCATAGCAATACATCGATCCACATATATGGATATACTGTCACATATATATACCGTTGTCTACATGAACCAATGCTCGTTGCATATATGATTTCTAACTAGCATAAAACCAATGCATGCCTCTAACACATATATGCTTCAACACATATATCATATGCCATATGACCAAACATATAAATGAACCATCATATATACCATATGCACGACCTTCAAAAACAACTCAACGCACAACATTTATTATTTGATCAACGTGGCATGGAACTTCAACGCAGATAGCATACCATACATACCATTTAAATAAAACGACCAACGACATGTATATTTAATATAACGTTCAACAATACAACATAGCGGTCAATACATA
This sequence comes from Pinus albicaulis, assembly GCA_034641835.2. Lineage (NCBI taxonomy): Eukaryota > Viridiplantae > Streptophyta > Pinopsida > Pinales > Pinaceae > Pinus > Pinus albicaulis. The sequence continues at coordinate 14,062 of JAXQQM020087923.1, forward strand.
TCAATGCAAGATTTCATTCTTCAATGCTGTCAACCCATATGGGAAGATCACCATTCAATGAAGGTTCCATAATGCTGCCAATGCACATGTAAAGAGCACCTTCAATGCTATATTTTCACCATTCAACGCAATCACAAATGGGTATGGGAATGAGAACACTCCACACACAAAAATAGAGCTCCTGCCTTCTATGCTTCTATAATGTTGTCGTCATATAAAGATCACCATTCAATGAAGGTTCCATAATGCTGCCAATGCACATGTAAAGAGCACCTTCAATGCTATATTTTCACCATTCAACGCAATCACAAATGGGTATGGGAATGAGAACACTCCACACACAAAAATAGAGCTCCTGCCTTCTATGCTTCTATGTAGTGAAAAATTTTGAGAAAATTATTCATTTATATATTTAAAATTGGATATAATTTAATTACTCTTTCCAACATGTACTTTTGTTTATGTTTATGGAAATCGGAAAGGCCAGGAAGGTAGCTTCCTACAATGAAATCATGTCCAGGTCTGCATTCATAAGTTCCATGAAGCAGCCTGAGTGTGTAACCATTGAGAATCCCAGAAAGGATAATGCCAAGTCAAGTAGCCTCAAACTCCCGGTCAAGTTAGGAAGGAGCAAACAAAACCAATGGTGGATTCTGCCAGAAGGCTACATGTTGTCTACCGAAAATGGGAAAATTGGTCGTAACTTCCACCTTGAGAAACAACACCAATGATGGATTACTTCATCACTATAAGCTTCTCTTAGGCGTGTTAGCTCTTAATGAAGGCTTTCCTTCATATTCCAAAACAAATGCTAACACTTTGATGTTTCTTTGGAGATCTGCAATCTATCTTATTGTTGGGAACAACAATCTAAGCTATCTACATTTCTTTATATGGTATATAAGTAAGTCCATTAAAGTCTTATTCTAGAAGCAATGTGAACACATATGCAAATATTTCTATTTTAGGGATGATAAATCTTTTTCCATTCTAATATAGGATTTCATATTTATATGTCTACGAATTTTCACTTCATTATGTAAAAATGATTGTTTTTCAACCAGCAACAGTATTATCCCTGCCACGGCAGAGGGTAAACTCAATCCATAATTGCGTCTACTTGCAATTAGATGTAGGTTGACTAAAAAAAATTATTATTTCCAAAGTAAATTTTAGGATAACAATATAAATTATATTTTAAATATATTTTAGATAATTTATCATGAATTTCATTGGTTCTGTGCTAATTCCTTTTATATAATCATTACTCTTTTTGTACTTCTCCTCTTCTGATGTATCACTGTGATGATTTCATTGTAATACAATATTAGCACCATAAGCAAGAGTTGCAATATATTTAAAGCTTAATTTGTACGGGGTTGCAAACCATGAGATCTCTTTAGTACATCGAAAAAAGATCGACAACAACTATAAAACTATATAACATATGGTTAGAACAATCTACAAAAGGAAAACACTCTGTAATAGCACATTCATAAGTTGTTTCTTGAACATTAAATATTCCATCGTATACCTGCCATACCATGAGATCTGATCTTTTTCGTACATAAAAAAAAAAGATTGATGAATGTTATAAAACTATATATTAAATGGAATTTTAGAACAGTCTACAAAACTAGAACACTCTGTAATAGCACACTCATGAGCCGTTTCTTGAACATTAAATGTTCCATAGTATACATGGTTGTTGGCAGTAATAAGAGCAACTAAACTGAAAAGCAGGCCCATTTGTTCTATCCTATAATAGAAGTGTAATAGAAGTTGGTGAGAGCTCGATAGAAGTTGGTGAGAATTCCAAATTTTAGAAAGTGCCACTTAGTTATGTAGTTATAACAAACAATTTGATATTAGTTATTTTATTAGATGCACATTTCCTTGATCTCTTCCAAAACTTGTATATGATCTATTTGTGAAGTGCATTTGGATGAACAATGAAATGAATCTATTGAATTTGTAAGTTGTCTCTTGAATTTGTATGCCAATCATTCCTCTATTTTTTAAGTGCTTAAGAAAATAAAATCTACATCAATCTTGCCAAAATATAAGAACCGAGTCCAATGCAAGGTGTAAACAAGCCATTAATGATCAGTGAAAAATATCAATTTTATATAATTTTATTTATTTTTCCATTACTTCATTATTGTAATAAAATTTTAATAAATATTATGACATTTTAGTTAGTTGATTGGAAAACCACATTAATATGAAATATGATTAATTTTTTAGAATTTAAATTTTCATTAAAATATGATTTTAATTATTTTTAAATAAAATATTTGAACAATTCATCATACCATGTGATGTATTTGAACATATAAGTATTTATTATTAATATGTATATCTCTTTCTATTTTATTTAGCTATATTTAAACAAAGTCACAAAAAATTAATACAAGTTTGAAAAAAAATTAAACAATAATTTACAAAGTTAAAATATATATATATATGTCACACATCTATATGTTTTTATTATTTCTCATCTTAATTTAACTATATTTAAATTAAATAAGAGTAATTATTTTATAGCCCTTGTTTAAATGTAAAAATTGATACATACCTTTTAAAGTTCAATAATTAAACTAAACATCCATACAATTTTGTTAATAATTAAACTAAACAATTTTATTAATATTACATTTTCATAATATAATAAATAACAACTATAAAATATTTTATCTAATGTAGCCATTACATGTTCAAATAGTAGATGTGGATTGTTAATATATTGCTAGATCTTAATTAAGGAATCCCGCAAGCTTTTTGTACTTTCATTTCAATTGATAAACTACAAAGCCCCTTGGAAATCATTTTAAATCAGAGTGTATGTGAAGAATTCATTTCCACTAATTAATGAAAGAAGCACTAATCGATTTTCCGTATGCTCATCCACATTGTATCAAATCAGAGCATTTTTATAAAATTTGTCATATATTTACTTATATTAATGAATCAATATTCACATATGTTGTAAGAAAAAAAAAATTAACCAGTTCAAAATTTCAAACAAAATTTATAATTCTAATAACTGACGCGGTCGTGTAGGAGGCGTAACCCTGAACAACGTTTGTGTGGGGTTTGACATCGCACAAGGAGGAGTAAGAGGAAAGGGTATGTGGGGAAGGAGGAGTATATATGGAGGAAAGGTTACGTGGAGAAGAAAGAGTGTATGGGGAATGGGTGTGTGGAGAGGGAGAGAGAGAAAAAAAAAAAAAAAAAGTTAATATATATGAATTTTTTATTTTATTTTTGTAAGTTTAGTTGTTTTTTTTTTTTTTTTTTTTTTAATCAACCTGTTTAGATATATCACTTTTATTGGAGAAGGGAATTGACCTTGTGATAAGTGTTATAAGGGAATTGAATCTGTGATGAGTGCTATGCTATAATAACTAGCCTCATCACCGTTTAACCAAGACCCCATAGACAACACACATGAAATTATTTTAATTTATAAGAATTAGTTTGTTTTTATATCTAAATAATATATTTCCTAAGAGTTACAGTTCCTTTTTATTTACACTATCTTTTTTTTTTCTTATAGAGTTATGTTACATAGACTCCTAAGTAATGACTCATTTACCCACTCACCTAGATTAATACACCCACATATATTAAAACACCTTTAAATTAAATTTGTTTATGTACAATGAAATTATTTTAATTTACAAGAAAGGAAAAATGGATGGACTTTATAAAGTTAGATAAATGAGAAAAAAAAGTTAAAATGAATGTGTAAAAGTTTAAAATGAAATAGAAGTTAAGAAAATTAAAATGAAATAATATAACCTAAGGACAACTGACCATGACTATAGATGTCTCCCTCCTAGAGTAGTAGTTGTGTTAGGCTAATAGTTTCAGTGTTAGAGCACTCACCGATGAAATTACCATTTAGAAAATTAGTCATTTTTTCATTTTAAAATTATTTGTCAAGCACACACAAATACAAAAATTAAATCACCCTCCACCACTAGAGGAATTATTTCACATCAAAGCTCACTTAGCAAATGGAAAATTAGAAACAATATTTTCAAAAGTTAGAAAAATGTTTTTTAAATTACAAAAAAATGGTGATATTCAACACTTTCCGTAAACTTTGAATAAAGTTGTAAAAACCTCAACAAAGTAATCCACACTCAACAAACTATTAATTGCCACGAATTGCTATAGTCCCTCCCAGCTACTAATAATAAGATAAATTCAAATTTTTTATTTGGATGAGTGTATTTCAATAACAAATAAGGATTTAATGTTAGTTATTATTAATTTTTTAATAATATGTTTCTTTTTTTTTGTAAATCGAAATTGACTAGAATTGAAAACCTAAAAGAAGTGAAGATAGGATTGCTCTTTCTTAGTATTACGAATCGCTAAATAAGATTACATTTGGGAACATCAACAATAAATGAATGTAGTGAAACTGACTAAATCGGACTAACTGAATTTAACTGAGACACTTCGTTGACAAGCTGACACCTAGCGTGGTTGCAATTATTTTCTCCAAGATTCCCCTTAATTACAACCACATAAAAATTTAATTAAGATACCTGCTAGTCTATGTCTCAGCGAGACTTACAATAAAAAAATTAAGTTCAAATAGATTTAGTTTTCTTATTCTCTTCTTCCAAATTCTATAGCCTCTAAATTGTTTCAACATTTTCTTCTTGTTGTATTCTTCAAACCTCAGTTTCTTCATTTGTTGGTGGATGTCTTGTATTGTTCCAGGCTATCTAAGCATGTCTTGGACTTCTTCAAAAAACGACTTATATGTGGGTTGCTGCCACATATTGCCTTTTGTAGTGCACTTTTCATTATCAATCTGCTATAACATAAGATGAGAATAATATTTGATATCTTCAAAAATCCAATACCTGAAAATTTCATTGACGTGTTCATCAAGCATGTTGTATTCAACACATCATGCACGCTGTATTCAACCTTCATATCTACTGCTTTTGTGTAGACCTCATCTAGACATGGTGTTGTAAGCCATGTTTCAAGGAACTTTGAGTCTTCTTCATAATCAGTCTGTTTACTTGCACATTGGAAATAAATGGTAAGTGTAAAAGCATCTCCAAAACCACATTGGTTTTGTTCCTTCTGCTCTGTAATGGAATATTTCTCCTTTTTCACTTCCTTCTCTGCTTCTGCCTCTATCCCTATTTCTGTTTTCGCTTTGCAAACTTCTTTCTTTGCATCTTCATTTATCTTTTTTTTTTTGTTTCTGTCTTTATCTTTGTCTCTTCTTCACTAACTTGTGCTAATGCAAACAAGTTGTCTTCCATTGACTCAAGTGGGATTTTATCACTGAATAACATCGTGTCTATATGATGTTTATGTTGCATCATGTGCAACCAATCATCATTAGCCAAATTTTTTTTATCAAAGTTTACATCAGCAATATTAATCACTAGATTTACCATAGTAGTTTTACTCTCATCAGCAAGCTCAGTTGATGGATGCACCATATCATCATCAACAAGCTATGTTTTTGGACTCACCAAATCATCATCAGCAAGCTCTATTGCTGGAATCACCAAGTCATCATCAACAAGTTGTGTTGTTAGAATCATCAAGTCGTCATCAGCAGGTTGTGTTGTTAGATTCACCAAATCTTCATCAGCAAGCTCTATTGTTGGACTCATCAAATCATCATCAGCAAGCTCTGTTGCTGGTATCACCAAGTTGTCATCAACAAGTTGTGTTGGATTCGTCAATTTGTCATCAACAAGTTGAGTTGTTGGATTCACCAAAATTTTGTCCACTTGTGCTTGTGCACAGTGGGGTTCACGAGCATCTTCGTGCTCCTTCTTTGTTGCTTCTGCAATTTCTTCATAGACACCATCCACTTGTCGCTAAACACAGTGGGATTCAACAAAATTTTCATCTCGGTGTAGATCTACTACTATATTTCCACCTTCATCTTCAATTTCAATGCTCCCCTTGCAACAAAACACTTGTCAAGGGTATCTGAGGCCTCCTTGGTTGTCTTGGCATCTGAAATTAGGGGAAGAATTTTGTCATCCACGGATTCTTTTATGCATTTTAATGCAAAGGCATCATTTTTCCTCTTCACTTCCAGATCTAAAAAGATCTCAAACATCACTTGTTGTCGCTTTAGCCTTTTAGCTTCTCCCATTTGTTGAGTATTCGTTGACTGCAACTCAAAAATAAAATTGATTTTCATACATCTTTTGTGGTGGCTTCTCTCTTGCTCTTCCACAAACAAATACATTTGCAATTTCTCTACATCCACAACGCTTTTTGAAAATCTTTTATAAACTCTTCTTCAAAAAAATTAAAACCCAAAAATTTATATGAACATTTTTAAACAATAAAGAAAGTATGCCCTTTCCTCATATGCACTTCAAAGGAACATCATTTCATATCATAACCCTCTTCTTTTAAAGGAATTATACATGCACTTTTTGATTTACCATGCCAAATAAAATTAACTTCAAATAAAAAATACTTTGAAGCGTTTTTTTAAGAAAAGTTCTCAAAATAAACTTTGAAAAACAATACTCATGGTTTCTTTATCCTTTACGAATACTTTTCCTTCTCAAAATAAACTTTGAAAAACAATCCTCATGGTTTCTTTATGCCTTACGAATACTTTTCTTGCTCCAAAAATTAAAAAAACATGACCTTTTTACTTTTCAAACAGTTTGTGGTCCCAAACTGTTTCGTGCTAGATGTGGACTTCAAACTTCGTGCACCGAATTAGCTTCTTGCACTAGAATTTGACGCTTCTCTTAAATCTTCTCAGCTGCGTTAGTAATGCTAAACACTACTTCAGAACTTTTAGGTTGTGTTAATAACACATCTTCTGAACTGATGGGGTGCGTTATTCTAGATGCACTTTAATTTTTTTAAATCTTGGCCTTTTTCTCAAACTGGATTTCTCTCTGTCACTTTTAATCAGGAGGCATCTTCAAACTTTTTAAAACTTCTACTGCTCTCTCTCAAAGAGTCTTATGCAGGCTCGTCTCTTCTCTCTGCTGCTCCAACTTCGCTCACGTTGCTGCTCTCTCAAGGATTCTTATGCAAACTAATTCTGATACCATGACAAGCATTGAAAATTGAAAAAAAGTGGAGCAAAGGATTGATCTTCTTAGTATTATGATTCAGTTAAATAAAATTACATTGGGAACATCAACAATAAATGATTGTAGTGAAACTTGACTAAACTAGACTAGCTGAAACTTAACTAAGACACTTGGATGGATGGTTTCGACACCTAGCAAGTGGTTGGAATTATATTCTCCAACAAAAATGTCTATTAATTCAAAACAAGGTCACATAATTGAAGTATTTTCAATAATTTACCAGTAACTTCATTCCTACTATACTTGTTGGCCACGTGATAGAAACAAAATACATCCAACCAAAAAAACAAAAAACTCTTATTCTTCCTCCTAATTTCTCAAGTGGCCCAAACAATACCTAGACTCGAATAAGAACCCATTACTATGATCATCCTGCATTGTTTCCTAGAGCTTGGTCCATTGGAATGTTTAACCCATTACCATGATCATCCTGCATTGTTTCCTAGAGCTTGGTTCGTTGGACTCTTTAACCCATTACCACATCTTGCATTATTTCCTAGAGCTTAGTTTGTTGGACTATTTTCCCTTCTATGTGGTCCAACCATCTCATTCAACATTTTCCATTGGTTATGCCGAATATTGTTCATGAAAGAAATTATATGGTTCGGTCTCTAGTTAACTTCTCCACCAACATTATCACCTAATGAATATGGGCTTCTAGAGAGTCGAATGATGGAGGAAGTTCCACTCATTCAAGTGATGTACTACACTACTACTCCACTTCCTCACCTAAATCGGCATATTCCCCTCGCCCAACTTGTTTGCCTCAAGGCCCACTCCCCTCCTCGGGGGATATGGACTTCTAGAGAGTTGAATGATGGAGGAAGTTCCACTCGTCCAAGTGATGTACTGCACTACCACTCCACTTCCTCACCTAAGTGGGCATGTTCCCCTCACCCCACTTGTTGGCCTCAAGCCCCCACTCCCCTCCTCGGGTGATCCCTGTGACATTGAATGGAGGCGAACCCTACTGAACACCCTATACACTACTATAACTTTTTATCTGATGTATCTTTCAAACCTCCACAGTGACTCACAACTGCAACAAAGACCGAAGCTACCAAGATCGTAACAAATGACCCCTTCAAAAATCCCTCGCCAATGTCCAATATGGAGGCTTCGAGACCCTTCCTACCCTCCTTTTCCTCTGCCCACCAATCCAAGTGCCTTCTCCTCGACCCACCATACCGAGTGTCGTCTTCCTCAAGAGCCTCCCAACAACAACTTCTCTCAGGGAAGGCACTCATAATTCGCCCTCCCTCCAACTGGGTTCTGGAATTTAAAGGCCTGATGCATGGAAAGTGGCTCTGTTGCCCACCAAGAGCATAAATAGGTGGTAATTTCTTCTTCCCACTATGGTAAAAAAAATCCCATAGTGGTAATTACCCTTGCCCACCGGGAGCATAAACAGGTGGTAATTTGCTTCGTTGACCACCGAGAGCATAAATAGGACTAAGATGAAAGTAAAAAATTCCAACGGCTAAATCATATGGTAATAAAATATATCATTTGGTAATACTTATTTCTATTTGGATAGTTAATTTTTATTTTATTTTAATGTAACGTCTAAGAAACTATTAACTACTAAGATATTTAAATTAACAAAATTTAAATAAAAAAATTAATATTAAAAGGGCCTATTAACTACTAAGATATTTAAATTAACAAAATTTAAATGAAAAATTAATATTAAAAGGATTATATATATTAAGAAAAATAATGAATTGAAATAAAAAATAAAGTAAAAGACCAAAATAAATAAATTAAATAATAAAAAAATAAAATAAAGAATGATATTAAAGCAAAATAGAAGAAAATGTATAATACATATTTTTATGCTGTAAAGTCTTTTTCTATGAAAACAAATCTCCAAATGGCACTAGTACCATTGTGCACCATTGATTTTGATGTTAGACGATTGAAACAATTTCTACCTTTGGATTAAATACAAATATTAATAAGTTATAGAAATAATCGAATAGATGTTTGTTGGATTTTCAGTTGCCAGTCGGAACTTCGCGGAAGACCATTACATCCTGCCATGGAGCTTCACAACCAATGGAACCGCGTCTCCTCTACATCTGGCATGTCTCCGATGTTGTTCTCTTCTCACTGTACCTTTGAATTAAATACAAGTATTAATAAGTTATAGAAATAATCGAATAGATGTTTGTTGGATTTTCAGTTGTTAGTCGAAACTTTGCGAAAGACCATTGCATCCTAGCGTGGAGCATTACAACCAATGGAACCGCGTCTCCTCTGCGCCTGTCGCGTCTCCGTTGTTGTTCTCTTCTCGCTGACAGTTGTGGCATTCACAGAAGAGCGAAAAAAAGATTTCTGCATACAGTGACAAGTCTCAAATGTCTTCGGAGATACAGATAATAGAATAAATCATGGTCTGGTGTTTTACATATAAATGAGTTGTTGTTCTCTTCTCGTTGACAGTTGTGGCATTCGCAGAAGAGCGAAGAAAAGACTCAAATGTCTTAGGAGGTATAGATAATAGAATAAAGCACGACTTGGTGTTTTACATTTAACTGAATTCCATTGATCACAAAGGACTAGAAGGGTTTGAGGGTCACGGTAAAGCTCACCATTCAAAACAGGCAGGCCAAGGTCGTTGTGGTGCCAAGTGCGGCTGCCCTAGTCATAAAAGCGTTGAAGGAGCCCGAGAGCGATAGGAAGAAGACGAAGAATATCAAACACAGTGGAAATATATCCCTAGATGATTTCATTGAGATTGCTAGCATGGCAAAAGGTCGATGGCGAAGGAATTGGCTGGGTTGGTGAAGGAGATTCTGGGCACATGCCTCTCCGTCGATTGCACGGTGGATGGAAAGGATTCCAAGGATGTCCAGGCCGAGATCAATGAAGGAGAGGTCAAGATCCCTGAAGAATGAAGGAATAATTCACATTTGGTAAGTGAAATGATAGCCTTTTGTTATTTTTATTGTTTCATATTTGTTCGTTTTTTTAGGGTTTTAAGGTTTAAGGAAGTTGAAAACTGGAAGAAGGTGGCATGTGAATTTGATTTCACAACCTTGGGGGATTTTGAGACATTTAGGGGCCTGAAATTTTCAGGCCCTGGGGATTTTGAGGCATTTTCCACTTCTTTGAAAACTTTGGGTAGTTAGATAATATATGTACGTGCCAATCCACCAGATGGATGGAAGAATTTGTTGGAAGATAAATTATCGGTGACATTATAATTATTTTTTTCTTATTGTACTATTGCATTATATGGATTAAAGCGTGTTGATAATTTAGCAGAAGTAAAGTTTGATTGATGAGCAAAGATGACTATGAAATGAAGGTTTTTGATATGGCTTTGGAAGTTAAAATGCTCTGTTTTTCACATTGTAGTTCACTTGAAGTATTATTTGTTACACAGAAAATAGTTGCAAGTGTGTAGAACTCCTATTTTTATCGTACAAAATGAGATTTTGATTATACTTATATGTGTGAGCAATACTCTCAATGATACTAGCCATGGCATTATTCTTTTCTATAAATGAAAAAGGGAAACAAATCCAGAAAGTTACTAAATATTGTAATGTTTGTGTCGAGGTTTGCCACTCGTAGATTACCATCCCCATTCATAGGTCGTCTTCTCTTAGAAAAAGAAATAACAACAAAATTAGTCGCGAATTCTGATCAAGCATCTTGGATTTCCTAGTTCTGTTTTGAGTGTGATGCAATCGTTTTGCATGCTTTATGAAATTTGCTGGTTGGTCGAGTCTTCGAAAGGCTTTGCCTACAAACTGCATTTCACTAACAAAAGTACATTCATATCTTGATTGTCCTTGATACTCAAATTCCAAAATTTCTTAATGTTTAACCAGAACATTAATAAGTTATTGCATTGCTCAACTTTTTTTTGTACATTATGAGTGATGCATCCTTTTTTTTTTAAATGCATTACGAAAGTTACCGGTTGGTAGTCTTTAAAAAGTTTGACTTTTATAGAAGTAAATACAATTTTTGTTTGTCCATAATACTCCTAAGTTCCAAAAAATCATATTTGAGAATATACTAATCACGCACATCTGTATTATATAGCCCATAAAACAGTGTCCTAATTTATGGATATATTAGACATGGTCAATGGAAATGCCTTAGTAGGTGCTATTTTGGAGCTTTCGTTGTACAATTTCTTATGTCACAAGGTGCTTTAGGAATTAGATTACAGAAATTATATCGTCATTAGCTTTCTCTGTGTAATGTTATGGAAGGAATACTGAATTTTCCCAGTTGCAATTGATCATTACTTGTTATTGGGTTGATATTCACTTCAAAGGTGAGTTCACTTCTTCCAAGTACACAATATACATTGTAAAACCTGAGTCGATGACCACATGATTTTTAATGGAGACTTAACTTTTCCAAGGAAAATACAGATAGTGAATTCCGTTACATTTTGGTATATTTACTTATTATTATTATTATTATTTTAATGAAACGGTTATCATTTTACATTAAAAGGGAGTTGGAAACAAGGCCAGAACCCTTCACAGTTTTCAATATTTTTCACAGGCTTCACTGTTCAAGTACATCCACATGGGTTTTTTCTTGCCTTTGTGGGTTGTCCTGACTCCTAGCTACAATTCTAAACAGAAATCTACCATAGAATTTACAAAATACTACTAAATAGTAAATACAAAACATGCTTGCAACATATTTTTCAGAGTTAGATATTTAATATGATCCAGATGGCCTAACTTTTGTTGATGTGCCCAAATTTTCATATGTTGTGTTGTGCATGATTGCTCCTTGCTTAGCTAGTCCTCAGACCTTGACTAAGTTGTCCTTTGCTAGATTCCAAGTCATTCTGCTTGATGTTAGGGTCACTGTTGGTGGATGCCCCCATTCCATTCATTCTGAGCTTCATAATTGCAATCATATTTTCTTAATTTATTACATACTCAGTTTGTTTCCATTGTCAGCAACATTTTTATTTACATGCAAGCTTTATCACTTAAGTCAGGAAAATCATTTTTTTAAATAAAATAATTCATAATTATAAGTTAAATATTCAATTAAATCACATAACATATTTGTTCCTCTATCCTACTCATTTCCTCTGTACTACTCTTTCCTATGTTACTACTTCACAACATTTCCTTTGCAACATATAGTGCAATTGCTAGTTATAAAACTAAGAATTAAAAGGAATTTATATATATGTATAAAGAAGTTATTTTAAAATGCCCATGAGGTTAAAGATAGCATATGGGACAGATTGCTTCTTTAAATGGCTCTTGTATTCTGCCATTTTCCTGTGAAGTTTCACATTAAACTCTCCTAGCTTCTAGACAAAGCCCTTACTAAATAGAATATCCCAAGAACTAGCTGCCAAAATATCTGCATAACTTTCCCTGTTATCTTTGAAGGCCTTATATTCTAAAGAAAATTTTAATATTTCCACTTTTCCTAAAGAGAAAAAAATACACTCTTTCCTCCCGCACTTCTTTTGGCTTTTTCCAGCGTCATGTTTCACGACGAAGTTGATGCGAATCAGTCCTTAATTGAGCGATAAGAATTTTGGATCTCCAATAAATGTTGGCCCCTATGTACATTTTTTTGTTGATGATTATGAGAGGGATTTAAATCTTCAATATAAATTACATTGGGTTTATAATATAAATTCCTTGGGTTTATTGATTTAAGGGTTCATATTCGTAGGGTATAATACTATTGACAGGGTTTATAATATTAATCATATGGTTTAATAAATCCCTCAGGATTTTATTCCATTGGGTTTATAATATAAATTCTTTAGGTTTATTAATCCTTTGTGTTTATAATATTAATAATCACTTATATTTATAATATTAATCCCAAGGGTATTTCATATTAATTTCTTAGGTTCTCAATATTAATCTCTCGGTTTTTAATATTAATATCTTGGGTTTATTAATCCTTTAGGTTTGTAATAATCGTGGTCAGCCTTGGTCCAACATGGCATTTGTGGTAAAGATTGTCTTAATATGAAAATCAAGTATGGTCAACCATGATTGTTTTAGGGTTTATAATTTTTATCTTAGGATTTATGACTCAGGTTTACAATATTAATCCCTTGGATTTAATATTATTCCCTTCCGTTTGTAATATTAATCCTTTGGATTTATAATATCAACCACTTAGATTTATTGGTTTCATATTCCAAAAATATAATATTATTGATAGGATTTATAATATTAATCATATGATTTAATTACATATATTTATTAACATTAACCTTTAATTATTAATGTGTTTAATATGTTTATCAATCTTAATAAGACATTGGGTATATATTATTAATTTTTTGAGTTTATAATATTAAAATTTTTTTGATTTATTAATATGAATATTAATTTTTATATTAACAATTAATAGTAAATATTACATTTTATTTTTAATATTAACTTTTATCCACTTTTATATTTAATAATTTAACAATATTTCAAATTTAATATGATTAGCTATTTTTAATATAAATTAATAATTAATATTATTTTTATTATAATAGTTATTTTTTAAAATTGTTATGATGTTATTATCATATATGTATTATTAATGTCTATCAACATTTTTCAACTATATATATAAAATTTAAATAACCGTCTTTCAATCTCCTCAAGGAAGAATGAGTCCCGTACTTTACAGATTGACAATAGTAATAATTTGTTTTAAACGAAAAATCAAAATAGAAGATTCAAAAAACGTCATAATATTAAAAGTAGAATAACGAGAAACCCCAAAATGAAACTTTGAAGGGTTAAGATTGCAAGGAAAGCAAATTACAAAATGATAAACCAATACTATGGTCCCGGCGGGGCTCGAACCCGCGACCTTCGGCTTTGTCTTCCTTGTGCCATAAGACCAACGCTCTAACCAACTGAGCTACGGGACCAGATGAAGAAACTGATAAAACATAATATTTCCCATGTTAAAACATTGAATCAGACAATTTGTAAACACTCTTTAGCATTGCTTATCTGCGTTCTGCAATGTTGTCACTTAGAAGTTAGTTACACATTGAAAACTGCACTGTATTTGCGGCCACTAATTAATTACATAAAATTAAATGTTATACGTCACGGATATGGATGTCTCAATGTATCATTGGTTGAGTTAAAGAGTGCTAGTGTTAATGCCAATGTAGTGGATGCAAGTTGTGTTTGGTGTAATTGCCTTTGCTCTTGGGAATCTGGGATTTAGGATTTAGTGGTGTGTAGATAATTTTTGTGAGCTCGTTATAATGAATCGTGATTTTTATTATTTCTTTTGGGTGAACTCATTATAATGATTCTAGTTAAACGTGACTTTCATATGGAGTTCAAGTTTCTTGCTTTTGGTTGAAAGCGATGTTTTAATGCGTTTTGGTTTGAACGTGGCGTTTTAATGTGTTTTGGTTTAGATAGGATATTGTTTCTTTGTGTTGCGGTTACAATATGTGTTTTGGTTTCACTGCGTTATGCATGGTATATGTAATTTGAGTTTTTTTGTGGTGGTTTTAGTTGAAGGTGTTATTTTAGTGTGTTTTGGTTTAACAAGTTGTTGTTTCTTTGCATTGGTGTTGGTTTCACTATCTTACACACAACATATTGATGAAGGTGGGTGGCATTTCAATATGTTGTGGTTTCAATGCGGTAGAAAATCACTATGTAAGGTCAATACATGCTTTGGTTCCACTAACTTGTGTAGAAGGTATGGTTGAAGGTGGAGCTTTCTAGAGTTATGTTTTCAATGCAATATGGTGTCATCATGTTTCATCTATAGCCCATATGTCATTATCATTGTTTTATTGCCAAGTGTGCATGGCATGTCATTATTGTGAATGTCGCTATGTTGCCTTGTGTGTGAAGCACTGTAGGTGTTAATACCAATATAGTGGATGCAACATGGTGTAATTGTAAGTCATGTCTACTATAATTACATATAGCAAAGAGCAACACTTAGTTAAGTCATGTCTAATTGATTATTTTTCTTTGTGGTGTTTTTTATTGAAGGCTTTGGTTAAGTCTATTTCAGTGTGTGTGGTGGTTTCATTGCATTGCATTAATTAGCTAGTTGGCTACCCTTTGGTATTCTTTGCCAAGGTAGTGTCTTTTGTTGACAATAGTCATTAAAATTGGGTCACAAAGTGAGTTATTCTTGATTATACTTGTTGCAACAAAGAAGCAACATGTTCCTTCTTATTTATATAAGTTGCAAATAGAGGTAGTATCGTTTCATTGATTCTAGAGGGTTGTTGATTAGGAGCTAAATTTTTTCTCAAAAATCAAATTTCTCAAAAAGACGCGAAACCTGAATGACCACCTAGTGTTCGTCGTTCTGAGCGCAACTCGTTTCGCGCAAAATGGACTTTGCATGGCTTAAGAAACATGTTTTGTTCGTTTTCCTAAATAGGCAAATTTGGCAAAAAAAATTGCAGACAGGGAGCCCAGTCAACAATCCATACTGCTGACGTGGCATGCTGACTGAGCAAGTTAACAGGTTGGTCAACCATGTTCTTCGACAAATGTATGACTACCAAGTGGTAGGTGTTGATTGGTGCATTTTGGTGCGAGTTGGCAATGTGTTATTGGTTGTGCTGAGGCAAATGAGGAGGAGGCATGTGGCTCAGCATGGGGTTGCCACATGTCCCCCTCATGGCATTATACAATTTTGGTGAAGGAACGGAGGGACCGGGCAAGGGTCAAGCCCGAGACCTTCGCCAAGTTAACGCGTGCCTCTACCAACTCTCTTGTGCATTAGTTCTTAACCATATATCGTCTCCACATCTATTTAAAGTTTGAATAATGTTTCAATGGGGGGAGAGGGGGCCAGCCCCTAAGTCATGCGACTAACACCCAAGACCACCGGCAGAGCAGGAGGGCGCTTATCCCTTAAGCGCGTTTATTAAACCATAATCCCAGATTAATTAACATTAAAGTAGTCTATTAACGGAGCGCCATTACTGCCTTAATCTCGGCTTAATTAACAATAAGTGAGGTTAATTAACACTAATCCGGTTTAATTGGCGGCTCCGACAAATCCGGCTTATCTGTCTAAATTTAGCGCCAATTAGCCCAATTTGGGGCCAGTTAGCTAATTCTGGGGAGGAAATAGTGGGAAAACTAGGAGGGGTCATAACCCCTAGAATTTTCGACCAAATTGTATGCAAAAAGAGGCTAAGGTACCATTTTTGAGTATTCTAGAATCAATGGAATAGGTCTCAGGATCCATAGAGCACTCTAGATAGGATTTTTTGTAGGTTGAAGCCAAAGGGTGCCATGGTCAACCATAGTGTTGAAACAGTTTATGGAGAAGTTTGATGTTGAAGATGGCCTTGAAGGTTTTCATAGTTCAAATGTCCAAATATAACATGCCATAAGAGACTAGATGGTAGTGTACCTTCATCAATTTGAGAACTATATGCAATTTTTTGTGCATGAGTCGAAATACCTTGCAACTTCATGAGTCTTTCTTCTTCTATCCCAGTCATGACAAGTGAGTTGTTTGATGATTTTATCACCTCAACCTTGACATCAAACATGTCAATGGAGTTTCCTTGTTGGTGGATGTGAACCAAGGATAACAAGTTTCTCTGCAACTCTAGGAGGAGAGAAAATCATGTAGAAGAAAGTCAGGGAGTCCATGTAGTTTTAGTCTGATAGTGCAAAGTCCAGATGGCTTTAGTTTTGACTTATCTACAAAGTATAATGATCCATCAACGTTGTCACAGAATTATTCAAAGAAATCTCTTCTAAAATTCTTATGGAAATTTGCTTATAAATCAAACAATAATGCATCTTTCCATGAAGCAATTGAAGCATTAAACAAGTCTTCAATTACTCCAATATTATAATGTGCAACAATATAATGAGAAAATTCAAGTGCTTTAACTTTCCCTTGATCTGGTGATTTTCCTTTCTCTTCATTCCTTTACATAAGATGAGAATAATATTTATCTCTTAAAAACTCCAATACCTGAAAATTCCATTGTTGTGTTCATCATGCATGTTGTCTTCAACATTCATATCTATAGTTGTTGTGTATAACTCATTTAGACATGGTGTTGCAAGCCATTTTTCAAGAAACTTTAAGTCTTCTTCATAATCAGTTTTTTTACCTCAACATTGGAAATCAATGGTAAGTGTAAAAACATCTCCAAAACCACATTGGTTTTGTTCCTTGTGCTATGCAATGGAAACTTTCTTCTGTTGCGCTTCCTTCTCTTGTTATGCCTCTATCTTTTTTTCTATTTTATTTTTGCAGACTTCTTTCATTGCATCTACCTTTATCTCTGTTTCTATCTCTGTCTCTTCATCACTAACCTATGTTGGTGCAAACAGGTTGTCTTCCACTAACTCAAGTGAGGTTATCTCACCAAATAACATCATGTTAATATGATATTTGTGTTTCATCATCTCCAACCAATCATCATTAGCCAAAAATTCTCTGTCAAAGTTTACATCAACAATATTAATCACTGGATTTACCATAGTAGTTCTACTTTCATCAACAAGCTCAGTTGTTGGTTTCACCATATCATCATCAACAAGTTTTGTTGCTAGAAACATCAAATTTTCATCAGCAAGTTGTGTTTCCAGATTCACCATATCATCATTAGCAAGCTTTGTTGTTGGAATCACCAAATCATCATCAGAAAGCTCTGTTGCCGGAATCACCAAGTCGTCATCAGCAAGTTGTGTTGTTGGATTCACCAAACTGTCATCAGCAAGTTGTGTTGCTGGATTCACCAAATTTTCGTCAGCAAGCTCTGTTGCTAGATTCACCAAATTTTCTTCCACTTGTAGTTGTGTCCAGTGGGGTTCAAAAGCATCTTCATGCTCCTTCTCTATTGGTTTTACAATTTCTTGACAAACATCATCCACTTGTGGTTGAGCATAATGGGATTCAACAAAATTTTCATCTCGATGATTTGTTTGATAGATCCACTTTCATCTTCAATTTCATTGCTCTTGCAAACAAAACACGCCTCAAGGGTATTTTCCAGGCCTCCTTGGTTGTCTTGGCATCTGAAATCAGGGGAAGAATGTTGTGATCCAAAGATTCTTTTATGCATTTTAATGCAAAGACATCATTTTTCCTTTTCACTTCCAAATCTAAAAACAATTCAAACATCTCCTATTATTACTTTAGCCCCTTCACTTTTCCCATTTGTTAAATATTAGTTAACTACAAATTAACAAAAACACTGATTTGCATACATCTTTTATAATGGCTTCTTTGCTACTCTTCCACAAACAAATAGATTTACAATTTTTATACAACCGCAACAATTTTTCAAAAGCTTTTATAAACCCTTCTCCAAAACAATTTAAAACCCATATATATGAACATTTATATGAGCATTTCTAAACAATAAAGAAAACATGCCCTTTCCTCATATGCACTTCAAAGGCACATCATAGCATATCATAACACTCTTTTAAAACAATTATACATGCAATTTTTGATTTACCATGCCAAATAAAGTTAACTTCAAATAAAAAGCACGTGAATCATTTTT
>JAXQQM020077972.1:0-150017 GCA_034641835.2 Pinus albicaulis
AGATATTGTGATCAAAAGATGTGTCAGGGAAGATGAAATGCCTGATATCCTTAAGGCATGTCATGAAGAACCATGCGGCGGGCACTTTGCAGACAAAAGGACACCCTATAAAATCCTCTCTTTAGGATATTATTGGCCTTCCCTCTTCAAAGATGCAAAACAATATGTCAAAAGGTGTGACAACTGCCAAAGAGTAGGGAAACCTACCCTTTCAAACGAAGTTCCATTGCAAACACAGGTACTCATCGAACCCTTTGAAAAATGGGCTTTAGATTTCATTGGACCTATTAATACACCATATAAGCAAAAGAAGTATATACTGGTTTGTACTGATTATGTTACTAAATGGGTAGAAGCCAAAGCATTAGTATCTGCTACTGAAAATTCAATTGTTAATTTTCTTTATGAGGATATTTTTACTCGCTTTGGTGTTCCAAGAGAAATTGTGACAGATCAGGGAAGCCAATTCACATCCAACCTGGTGGAGAAGTTGATGGAAGAATACAAAATCAAGCATAGAAGATCTACTCCTTGCTGTCCATGAGAAAATGGTCAAAGTGGAGTCTCTGAAACAAAGTTCTTGAAAGTATCATCACCAAAACTGTTCATCTACATAGAAGAGATTGGCAGAAAGGCTTCCAGAAGCCTTGTGGGCCTACAGAACTACATGGAGGAATACAACAGGACATTCTCCCTATGAACTTGTTTATGGGGAAGAAGTCTTGCTCCCCATTGAGTTCCAAGTCAAGACCTTCAAGATAGCAGTTCAGTTGGGGATGGACTTATCAGAAGCCCAAAAGCATAGAATGGAGCAGTTGAATGAGCTAGATGAGATCAGACAAGAAGCAATTCTAAGAAATGATCTAGTTCAATATCAAAGAACTAAATGGCATGACAAATATATCAAAGAGAAGAAGTTTCAAGAAGGATATTGGGCATTGTTATTTGATTCCAAGTTTAAATATTTTCAAGGAAAATTTCAGACTCATTGGCTTGGGCCATATGAGATTGACAAGATCTTTAGCAATGGAGCGGTAAGAATCAAGACCATTGATGAATTTCAAATTCCTCTTATTGTGAATGGCCACAGATTAAAAGTCTATCATAAGCCACTCTCAAAAGAGGAATTTGTCAAAATGTTTCAAGAAAATTCTGCAATCAGGCTGGTACAAAAGAATTCTTCTTCTCCACCTGCCTAGCCTTGTTCTTTTTAGTTTAAAAAAAAAAAAAAAAAAAATTGTATAAGCCTGAAAACCAATCATTGATTGGCAGTCTTATACAGAAAATGTAGGGTGAAAATCAGGAACACCTGACATCCTATATTTTCCAAAAAAAAAAAATCTCTTTTTCATTTCACAAGTTTTGTGATCACCCACTCCATTCCATTCCACTTCATTCCACTTCATTTCACTCCACTTCATTCCATTTCATTTCATTTCATCTATTTCATTCCATTTCACCAATAAAATTTTCTTTCATGACCATTTTCATTCATTAGTTATCATCCATCTATTTCCATTCACCCAAATAATAGCTATGTCAGTTTCCGCAACTAACACCAGTTTCCGTAGCTGACACCAGTTTCCATAGCTGGAAGCAGATTCTGCAGCTACCACTCTGTTTTTCAAAAAAAAAATATACAGTCAGATGTTATTTCCACAATCATGAAATAAACTGCAGGTATGAAGACATATTATGAAGACATGGGCATTCAAGATATCAATGAGGAGCAACTAATTGAAGACCAATGAAAAATAGCAAGAATTCCAAGGTATGAGTAAAAATTTATTTCAAATGGCATTTAAGCACATTTTTACATAGTTATAAACCATAACTCCATTATATGCAATGATTTTGTTGACAAACTCCGTAACCATTCCACGATCTCTATATGATCCTCCCACAATCCTTGCATTCATTTTCAAATGGTCCCATAATCAAGCCTCCGATCTTCACTCATACTCCTATACTCCACTTGTGATGATGAAACATGGTTGATTTGACTACGGCTTCTCTCAGCCGCATAAAATCTATAGCTGTTTCATAAACGTGCTTACATTTACTCTGCAGCCACCCAATTTTAAATACTGTAGGATGCGTTATACTCCTCCTACTGTTCTATTGATCTCACAGCCACATTTCCACTGTGCTCACATAACCCTTCTCTGTTCTGTTTCACCCCATTTTTTTCTCTGTTATGCTACATTCCGTATACCCATTCTTTGATATCCGCTTACAGTCACTGGTCTCTTTCATAAACTGTGCTCATTTCCACTCATTCAACCGTCTTACCTCCGTTAAACCCTCCTCACAAAGACAAGTTTTCAAGCATAGAAAGAAGGATGGGTCAGTTGTTGAGAACAGAACCAGAAGGACCTAAATTCATGGAAGGATACCCGCAAGTCAGAGATTTATTGAGAAAGGAAAAGTGGCTTCGGTTTATCCAAAAATTTTAGAGGCTACCATAAAGAGGTGAAAAAAGCTTTTGCAAGGTCTTTCAATGGTCTGGAGGTAGAGATTGGGGACCTCAAATTTACGGTGAATGAGGCATCCATAGCAGCTGCTACAGAACTTCCTCAAGAAGGTGAACGCTGGTTCAAGAACAACAGTATTAGTGATGAAGCCTGGAGAGTGATCCTACATAACCCAGGTATGGATGTAACTATTTTTAAAAGGGGAATTCCTGTTCATGCTTTTAAAGAAGAGTGGGCCAGTTTACTATTAGTTATTCAAAAATTTATCACCTGTGAGGGCTGTTTTGGGTCAATGTATATGTATCATACCCGACTGTTGATGAACATCCTAGACAACCAGGCCCTCAATCTGCCATACTTTTTATTAAATATTTTGAAGAAGATGTATGTGACTATACAGAAGCATCTAGGGGATGTAGAACCACATTTGTATCACCATGGTCTTGTGAAAATTTTGATTGAAAAAAAGTTAAAAGAGAAAAATGACACATGGGAATAATTTTTGATTAGAAATTTCTTTGAAGAACCCCAAGAAATTCTTGAAGGCAGTACATCAAGAAGGAGTAGGAGAAAGAGAACAAATGATGAAACTCAAAGCACTCCTACTACTACAATTGAAAGAAATAGTAGAGAAGAGAGACTGTCAAAAAGGAGGGAGGAAGAAACCAAGGGTAAAAAGCCAATAAAATCAAAAGAGGAAAGAAGCATTGAGGTTGTGCATCAAACCCCTTCCTCCGAAGAAGATCATCAAGTGTTATCTGATAGACTAGTTCACCTTCAGGAACAATCCGCTATGGCCAAAAAGAGAGGGAAAGGAAAACAAAAGCAAAAAGACAGTAGTCCACAACGTGTAAGAAGAAGTTCCAGGCTTAAAGGGAAGTTGAGGAAAACACAAACGAAAGGACCCCATTTTATTGATTTGGGAGAAGAAACACCTGAATAAACTCTAGCTGGCCATAGTCCATCTCATTCTCAGTCAGACATTGAACATATTCCACCACATTCTCAGTCAAATGTTGAAATTAGTCCTCAAGATGATGACATGAGTCCTTTTCAGCCAGATTTTGAAGTCAATTCTCCTCCACGAAATTTTGGGGATAGCCCAGTGAAAACGACACCTGAGATAGACCCAAAGAAGCAAGAGGTGTATGATTATATAGAATATTTAGAAAGAGCAGCCACGAGACCCAACACCTCATCCACTCAGCCTCACACAACACAAGAAGATCTAGTCCAATCATTGAGACAGGAAGTCTTTGAGTTGGAGGTTTTAAATAGAAACATTAAAATGAAAATGAGGCATTAAAGGAACACAGTAAATTGGACAAGATCATTCATGACAATACCATGCTACATCTGGGATTATGGCAGAAAAAGAACAGGAAATTGAAGAAGAAATGCCAGAAGTTAAGTAGAGCACTGATTAATATAAAAACAGATGCTTGATGAAAAATCCTATGATGTTAGCAGCACCAAGAAAGAGGAGAAGAGGACTAGATGTACTGGCAGAGGTGTCAAGGCATATGAATTGAAGAAGGATTATCAAAATTTTGGTTGCATGAGGACATGCAACACCTTCACAGTGGGGGTATGTTGAGTCTCAAATCTGCATCTTTCCTATACACTTATTTAGACCTTTTTCATTCACCTAGACCTTCTAAGTCATCAATATCATTGCATATTAATTGTAAAAGAGCATTTAAAATGGTTTTTAACTATGTTTTGTGTCTGCTGTTTGAATTGTATTTTTTCTCATTAAGCTGCGAAATCTTGTCACTTTCCGCAGCCACTGCAACTTTCCGCAACCATTTTGTTAAAGTCTATATTGCAGGTGTCTTCAGGCAAATCGAGCCACATGGGCAAGTTAGAAATGACATGGACATGGATCGTGTCCTATTGGCTCAGTCGAATTCACCTAAGAAGGCTGTGGTCAAAGGTAGCCAAGTGTTGGTCAACCGAAGAGTCCCACGGTGACAGAACTCTGTTTCTCATCACGTGAAGATTTGCGTGGCCGTTTCTAAATCACGGGAGACACATCAACACCTGTAAACGGCTCCATAAGCCGAATCCAATAGCCACTCTCCATAGATTTAATCCTCACGGCGGCCATAATGCTAGATCTCTGGACGTGGTGGTTCACGTGTCTTCCATCAGCGCAGACTTTAGGGAATTAGTTATATCACCCTCTGTTATAAATAATGCGTTCTCATACGCATAATAGTTAGCTCTGTAATGTAATTGTGTCGCCATTGTGCTGTGACATTATTTCTCTGTTATGACCACATTTTAATATATGAGAAGACTCTGTTCATAAGCGTAATTCGTATTTGAAAGCTGTTTCCCGAGGTTTGTGCAGAGGGCCCCTGCACACGCTGAGGTTTTGTGTATTACTGTATAGTTTCATGCTTCATTTCTTTAAGTTCATTGTGCCATAGTCATTCACGTGTATATAGATTACATCTTTCATGGTATTTACATTTCATCTTTGTCCATAATCTTTCATGCTTTACATTTTACTTCTGTCCATAATCTTTTATGTTTTATGTTGTTGTTAACTAATCAGTGTTCTTGTTTCAGATTACAATAGGCAGCCCGGGCATTTGCACATCTTTTTATAATGACTAATGACATGGAATCAATATTGTCCTTCTGATAATTTACTTTTCTTAGTTTTTTTTGTTTAATTCCAGCACTGTTTTGTTTATTTCAGTCCTGCACATTTGCTTTAATAGTTAGATTAGATATTAAATTTCTCATGTCATTTTCAGTTACCTCCGAAAGCCATAGCGAGACTAATGGTGAGGGATTGAAGTATGAGTGTGTAGTTTGATATTAGTTTACTTTTCTGCAAGTTAGATATTAAACTGTTCATGTCATTTTCAGTTACCTCCGAAAGCCATAGCGAGACTAATCGTGAGGGATTGAAGTATGAGTGTATAGTTTGATATTAGTTTATTTTTCTGCAAATTAGATATCAGATTTCTCAAGTTGTTTATGATTACCTCCGAAAGCCATAGCGAGACTAATGGTGAGGGGTCAGAATATGAGTTGATGTAATTTGATTTTAGTTTTATTTTACTTGCAATCTTTTCTTTGAGTACAGTTTCTTTTGTGTTTAGACAGCAGCAAGGGTAATGGTTTTCATGATCAATAGTTCACTGTTTGTTTAACTAGAATAGTGGGACATTTTCATTTCCTTTTAGGAACTAATTTTTTCATTGTATGTTTCAAAATAATTTTGAAGTTTGAAGTTTAATAAATCATTATAAAGGACATCATTGCCTTGAACAATCATAACCATACTTGTCTTTTAGAATTTCCATCTCATATTAGGAAACCAACTAAGATAAAAAGAAAAAAAAACCAAAAACGACAAAAACGATAGGTTATCTTGCACATATAGTGCTCCACACTTCGTTAGCTTACGAATCCCGGATTTACAAATTAATGTAGCAATTTAGGACACACTAAATTGACCAAACACCTCTCACACACCTATTTCACATTGTCACACTTTTTCCTCAGACTCTGCTATTTTCTCACACTTATCTTATACATATATATATCTATCCAAAGCAGTCCTTGTCTTCTAAACTAGATTTCCATTGAACCACTCCAAAAAAAAAATTCTACCCTATTTCTAAGCTCTTATCCTACTTGGCTCAATCTCCTTGCAGGGAGAAACAAAATTCTATTTTATTTCCTAATTAAATTATAAAACCCAAACAAACTAACTTCTCCCATTTAAAACTAAGTAAAATATTAATGGCCAATGTTTATCCACCTCATGTTAGCCACAACATGTGAACATAGAATCACATTGCTAGCTAAGTTTGGATGCTCATGCATCAATGTTTTTCTATTTTCCAATGGTTAGTTGGTAATATATGACGCATATTTTTTATGCACTTTGAAGCTAGACAAAAAATAGCTAAAAATATCTATGTATTAATGGATAAATTCATAGCACTATAATATAATTGTGTAAATTTTGTATTGGAACCAAATAGACAATAATATTTTTATATGTACAAAAATAATCATAAATCCACTTATATCATATGCCCAAAAAAAGCCAATATCAATATCATAAAACAAATATCAAGATCAATATCATATGCCCAAAAAAACCATAAAACCACTAACATGTCATTCTTTGAAATTACTTTAAAAATAAATACAAAACATTCATTTGTATACTATAAATATTCCAAAATATTAAAATTCTACAAAGCTATTTCAAAATAAACACACCATCAAGCGAATAATACCAACCAAAATAAACTTCCTATCTACCGAATAATGCCCACCAATCTATTGTATGAATTTTTCAATATATATTTTTTTTAATAAAATTTGGAAATTCTTTATTTTTATCCTATTTTTTCACCTCCTTCGTTGCCCCCCACTTTTTTTACATCATCCTTGTGGCTCTCTAATATACCCAACCTGAACAGGCCCACTTTGAAACATACATCTCTCTCCAACAAATCCGAAATCGCCCAATTGTTGCCAACAATAACATGAGATATCACAAACCCACCCTTTTATCTTTCTCATCCAGTCTTAGAGCCATAAGACCCCTAGGCCTCCCTACGCATGATAAATTGTAATTTTCGGTGGCTAGGGGATGAATTGTACTAGTCCCCAAACTCTTTCTTCCATATCAAACTTCCATAGCCCATATTTCATCTTTTTCTCCTGAAATGTTTCGCTTAGCCCATGTAACTCTTTTTCCTGTGTACTGATGCACATAAAAATTCATTTACCCAAAAGAATCAACTCCTTCCACATCTCTTCCTCCACATCAAATATTGACACTATGTTTACAGATGAAATCAAGTCAGTGTAGAACCAACACAAGAATTGTTCGTTCAGGAGCCCACTCTGCTGAATAATGGAATGTTTACAACTTCCATTATTTCACTCTGCTATTTTTTCCATGTACCTTCATTGAAGTTATAAATTAAAGTCCTAACTCTGTCACCTTCTTTGAAGCACCAGATGATGAGCGTTCTTTTCTATCGAAGGTGAGGGCTGTATACAAGCGCCTCCCATCACATGGGGAGGTAAGGTCAAAATCTTGTACTCATGTGGAAAGATAGGGTTAAAAACCAATAATTTATAATTATCACAGCGCGAGGTCATTAATAGGCCTTGAAAGCACACAAACCCATCATCATAACTAGATAACGTCTGACTATTTAACTGAACAACGGGAAAATGATAGAAAAATGAGGTTTCCAGCTGAAAGTAGAGATCCATTCTTTGCTGCCAAAGAACAGACTTTAAAAACATGTTCTATATTTCTTGTTCAAGGCGAATTTAAGAAACAACCAAAGTAAGAGAGGTGAGGTGATGATGATCATAGTGAATAGCAAACGGTGGATGTGATAGTAATAAGTGGAAATACTTGCAGGTGAATGAAAGTCTAGGGAATTCCAAAGGGGGAAACCATAGCAACAATAAAATATGCAGATCAACTGGGAGCTTATTCCACATAATACTTTCTATAGTATTATCTTGAAGTTAGAGAAGTGAGTAAATTTTGATTTGGCAGCATTGAATTATAGTACAGGACCATGCAAGAAATTGAAAAAAAACAAAATTGATATTGAATATAATTTTCCTATATGGAATAGACAAAAAAAAATAAGAACAATGTTACATATGTGCACATAAGAGTTTCTACTCACACACTACAAGAAAAAAGGACATTTGTGAGGGTCGAAAAATTTCACCAAAACCTCATTGGTGACGGTCAAAAGTGCCTCTATCACAAAAAGTTGAACGTTACCAAAGGTGGAATTGCAAAAAGTATAGCTTTTGTTATCATAAAATTGGACCTAATAGGCTACTTGATCAGTCAACTTGATGTAACTATTTCAAACCTAATCTTTTGACTGAGGCTTAGCCTCCTCAGCCTGAGAGGGCTCTCTCAAGGGTTAATGATTTGGATAAAAATATAGATGGCTAAATCCATGTGGGGTAATCAATAGATAAATGATAGAGATAGGTTGAGAATCACATTATCAAGTACACATTGGGCTTATGGAGTCAAAATAGTTTCAGTAAACCAATTAATCTACTTAACATGGAATTTGAAGCATATTAGAGTTTTAGTCAAGAAATAAACACACATGAAACTGTAAAAACATAGTCAGTTCATTTATATAGGAAGTCAGAGCATATACAGATGAATTATGAGTAATATAGCTAAACACCACTACAATAGAATAATAAGATATGTAAATAGAATAGGAAGACACCAAAACTCCTTCTGAATCCCAAGTTGGTTAAGTACAAACTCTTTATATTAGCTAAAAACCAATCATTTACAATAAGCGCAGTCTTTTGCTAAAAATGCCCAACCACCTCCTAGCCTTTAATAGACCTCTCAGAACATGAGATGATCTACTTCTAGGCTAAATACATCGAATTCCTAACTACTGACACCTAGCCTAACCATAAGACATGGAATTTATTACAAAAAAACACCTTATCCACTTAAACAATCCTATTTGGAAAAAGGACTCAAACTGCTTAATGCTATCTCTAAAAAAATTATGTATTTAAATTTACATCATTTCCAAGTGTATCCTCACTTAGTTTAATTTGGATGATGGGCTTCAACTCTTCATGACTATATTGTTGATCTCCATGAAAATAGGAAATAGTCCCCTGTTTTATAGGTATAGAAACTTGTGCCTTCTTTGAATATTATGACCATGATGTACTCTTTATTTCGAGGTCCTTAGATATTTGAAATTGAATTGATACATCCCAAAATTTCTCCATATGATCCATCTATCCAAAACCATCTTCAAACTGTTCAAATGAGCTGCAATACATTGTTCTATGAAAACAAAGCAATTTCACAACGTTTTTATAACATTGCCATTTTAACAGTTATTCTAAAAAATTTTGACTTCTTTCCACTATCCTCATTTCATTTACCATTTAATACATCTCCTATGTCAATTGTAGTCCTTAACTCACCTTTCATCCTTTCAAAAAATCAGTAAAATGAGCAGAAATGATGCTACAACAATTTCATAGTGCTTTTCTGCTTTTTTACACTGTTTGTGCTACGAAACTGTTGAGTGAGAAGTTTTGTCAAATTTTTTCAAAAAGGAAATTGTAGATATGTCAAAAACTTGAAATACACCTGTCTGCAGTATTTAAAAACCATATTAACTATAAAAAAGTAGTTATTGTATCTTACTTGAGGTTCCTTCTTCGTTTACACTTGATTTAGCTATTGGCTCTTCAACCAATGTTATTTTAGTACCTCTGCTCTTTAACTCATCCTGAATCAACTTCATCTGCTGCTCCAAGTCCTCCATTTGATCTTCAATTCTTCTTTTATTAGCTCTCAAGTGAGTATTTATTACTCTGAGAAAATTGGATTCCTTTATTGCTGGAACTGTCAATTTGAAAAACTGCTCTGCACTACTTGGAGTTTCAGAAATAGAAACAGTTTGTCCTTCCCATAATTCTTTCATTATTTTAAACTTGTCTTTCTCAACACTGTGAATTATAGCCCTCTTTCTCATCAAAACAATTTCTTGGTTTGCTAACCTCAATGTTTCTTCCAAATGTTGAAACTTTGTTTTCTCTATCATTTCTTATTTTTCCCTCTT
Organism: Pinus albicaulis; assembly: GCA_034641835.2. Classification (NCBI taxonomy): domain Eukaryota; kingdom Viridiplantae; phylum Streptophyta; class Pinopsida; order Pinales; family Pinaceae; genus Pinus; species Pinus albicaulis. Next base: position 10,118 of record JAXQQM020077972.1, read on the forward strand.
TGTTCTGCTGGTTGTATGCTTCACTGTAGGTGATGAGAGATCAAAAACTTCTTCAGGAGCCTTAGGTGCCTCAGTAGGTTTTTCAGCTTCCTTTTTGTCTTCTTTCATTTTCTTAGCATGCCTAGCTATAGGCTTTCTTGCTTGAAATATGAAAGCTGCATCTTCCCCAATGAACTCTAGCTTTTTGTTAGACTTGGCCTTCTTCAGTTTATGCTCATCTTCCCTAATGAACTCAGGTTGAACAATAGGTGTGTCCTCTATGTCAATATCATGAGGAATGTCTTCTAGTTTTCCCTTTACTATTGGGATGCCCTCTGTAACAACTGCCTTTCCTTTTAATGCTACTGCTTGGATTCTAGGTACCCTTTTGATTTCCTACTTACTGAAAACTTGTTTCTGCTTTGCAATCTTGACAACCTTTGACCTCTGTTTTGCAGGTGATGGAGTTGGTGTACCAAGTATTTGTATATGCTCTGCCCTTTTCTCAATTTGTTTCCTTGGCTTTAGTTTTACAAATTCCTTTGGTTTTACAGCCACAGGTTGACTTAGTTCTACTGTTGGTGGTGATGGAACTCCTTTAGCTTTAAGGTTTCTTGTAGGAGTTAGGGTTTCCACCTCAAAACTATTTATAAATAATAAAGATCACCAATACCTTCCTATCTTCTTAAGTTCATCTAAAATCAATAACTTCATTAAACCATGATGAAACAAGAATGTTTCACTCCCTTCAGACTTCTCTTGCACCTTATCAGCCATCTTTGCAATACTCCTATTCAGATAAAAAGGCAAATCGAGTGAAATCTTACCAGTGAAATGCAGGAGCAAGTTGAAATGATATGAGTAAACCTTCTGATATTTGCCTTCACATGTAAAATACTTATGTATGTTGAGTAGCAGCTTTGAATAAGTGTCTTTGATGCAACCTCTAGGAATAGCATTGTTAAGGTCCATGTCTGTGTATTCAGGCTTCATGAACTCTTTGCATTGTTCCATATCAAATTTGAAGCTTTTAAACGAAGCTTCTTGACCTCTTGGTATCTCTGCAACAACAACAATAGTCTCTGGTGTAACAGATATACTTAGTATCCCAACCTTAGTAGTTGTTTCACTAAAATTCATGGCAAATTATTTGGATACCTGTATGTGATATCCCTACAAATTTTCACAAAACCGTAAGCAGCCTACTTTTCTGAATGCCTCCATCACTGTTGGGCTTCAGTTATTGACCTCATATTTTCAAGTTCATGCCCTAAGCACTATCCTCCTCTATGTATTTTCTTGTCTTCTGACATGCTTTTCAGAAAACCAGTCAGCCTCGCTTGAAAATATGCAAAAGCAGCCTTGCTTGATAAATTTTTATCAGCCTCGCTTGAATATTGGTGTAGAAAAATTTTGTATGAATCGGTCACAGGTTTGGTTTAACACTCTAGAGCATCAGACATTTCAAATGGAGGCAAAAGGAAAACGAGAATGACCAATTAGGAAATATTTTGAAATTTAAAATGTCATCTCATAACCGAATGATGCCTCATTCATACCCTATAATGACAATGATGACTGCAGTGTGGGTAAGTACATTAAATTTCATCATTACCTGACTCATCATACCACTAACCTACCCTTTCCCAACAGTTTCTGACATTTTCCAGCTCAACTGATAAGACAGTTATAAATCCGCACTTTCGTAGCGCCTACAGTGCAATTTTTCATGTTTGTGCTACGAAACTGTCAGCATTTTTGTAGCGCAAAATGAATTTTTTCAATGGGTGGCGGTACAAAAACAAGGTTTTTGGGCTAATTGAACAGTTTTGATTCGAAACTTTATGAAATGACCCACAAATGAAAATGATGGATATTTGACATGAAGGGACTTTGAAAAAGACTTTATTTGAACTTAAGGATGGGCTTTGAACTATAAAAATCTAATCTACCCTTGATCAAATCCTAATTTGACTTCTAAACCCAATTTTGAATCATGATCAAAGACAAACTTGACACAATGGTGTTTTGAAATTTTTATTTATTTTTATGTGATAAGAGGTGTTGCAGAATATCTTTCATTCGTCACCAATAATAATTTATAGTGACGGATAGTGACCGTCACCATTTCATATGAGCAATGGTGAGGGACAATAGCCTCCGTCACCAAAAAATTGAACGTCACCAAAGGTGGCGTCGCCGAAAGTATAGGTGTTGTGGTGACATTCAAGGTCCGTCACCAATAATGATTTATAGTGACGGATAGTGATCGTCACCATTTCATATTTTGGTGACAGCCAAAAAATGTCACCATAAGCTCAATGATGATGGTCAAAGAGCTCGTCACCAAAAATTGAATGTCACAATTTCATGAAAATGTGATTACAGATGGTAATTTCAAGGATCGTCACTATTGATGCATATATATGGTGGCGTTCGTTGACCGTCACCATTTCATATTTTGGTGAGGGTCGAAAATTCTCACCATAAACTCATTGGTGATGGTCAAAAGAGCATCCGTCACCAAAAACTGATCTTCGTCATTCCATATATATGAATATCAGGGCACGATGGAATCGAACCACCAACCTCCTGCTTGTAAAGCAGGTGCTCTTCCATTGAGCTAGTACCCTTACATAATCATAATTTAAAAATTATGACCTTGGAACTTCATAACCAAATTTACAACTCCCAATAAACTATAAAATTTTATAAATTCTTTGCATGAGACTACATAACTCCCAAATACATACCTCCAAAAGTGACCTTCTCAAGCGCCAAAATTCTGTGCAGAACTTCAATTAATTCCCTTCCGGATGGGAGCTTCAAGTACGGATACCATCCTTTAAAAATTCAAACCTATCCTTTAAAATACCCAAAAAAGCATAATCTCAAGAGCCACTAAAAAATGCATAGTTTTTTTCCTTACATAAATATCTTTGTTTGAATCCTCCCGAGCCCTTTGGTGGCTTCAACAATTTCACAAATAAAAAACCCATTGTTGCTACCATTTTTTGTTCATCTAACCTATTATTATTAGATGGACCCAGGTACACCATGTAAGACCAATTTTACCCTAAGTAAAATTACATTCACTATGAAAAATAACTTAGTAAACCACCTTTATTAAGTTGTTTATGGTCTAAAAAGGAAACCCCATGAGGAAATATTAAATAAATCTACATTTGTTTGATTTTCCTCAAGGAATAATTAGTTAAATAGCAGTTTAATTAATATTCCTGGTTATATTTAACCCAAAACAAGGAAATTAATTAGATAAATCATTATTTATCTTATTATTTTCTAAGAATAATTATTTAAACCGTATTTAAATAATATTTTTTGTTAAATATGACTAAATCACCCTTAAATAATTAAATAAATCATTATTTATTTGATTATTACTCAACCACATCCTTAAAATGATAAATAAATCATTTATTTATTTATTATTTACAAATAAAGGGATTTGACCCAAGTCAAATTCCTTTTCCCTCCAACAAATATAATAAAATACTCCATAAAAGTTGGATCTTGATTTGGTTAATAATATTTTAATTATGCACCAATATCTAGACTAACTCAATATTTTGTTATAAATAGAAGGGTTTTCCCATTCATTTACCACCTTTTGTTGCCTAAATATCACTATGGATCTATACTTTTGGTCTGACTTTGATCCACCATCATAGTCATATTTTGCTACCATTTTTGTCTGGGTTTTCTACACCATCAAGAGAGAGGAATTTTAGATCTGAAGTGCCGAGGACTTACAAGAACCCATCCCATTGAGGAGAACTGGTAACACCCTTCTGTGTTTTCCTCCCAGGTGCCATTAATACAAAATTCATTCAACATATTCTCGTCTTGTCTATTGGATGCATGGAGTAAATCTTGTTTTTCCTACTGCTTAATGTCTTCTAATGCATAGATCTAGATTTTTGCAACAATTATCTTGATCACTCTAAGTATATATATGAGGATATTATTAACATATTTTTTGTTAGGTCTATTTGTTATGCACAGGTAAAGTGGTATTTTTTCGTATTGAAATTAAGATTCATACTAATAACTAGTGACCTGGCGAAGCCATTTATTACGAACTGTCGTTGTTTTTTTGATCCTTGCATATTCGTCTCTTCAAACCCTATGATTTATATTCATCCCCTTGTTTTTTCTTTTCTTGATGTTGTTTTTAACCTATAAAACCCTAAAACAATAAAAATTCTAACTTCCGTGTGTTTTCGGACCTATTGTGCAGGTGACAGACATCAGCCGCAAATGAGACAACAAATTTTTCTGAAATATGCCACCGAAAGGGCCAGAAGTGCAGGTCACATTTTTTGGCCCAAAAAATGTGACTTCAACCCTTAGGACGCACCTTTCAGCCCAAAAAATGTGACCTCTATTGAAAACAAGTCAGAAACTGCGACCTGGACTTTTTGCAAGTATTTTTTCTGAAAGTTTTCTAGGTTTGTCTCAGCCTCTATTCAGGGTTTTCTGACCTTCGTCTCTTCCCATTTTGGACCTATACTTGTTATTTTTTTCTCAAATAAGTGGGAACCTATCCCCCTAGGGCTTCAGTACCCTACACTTTTTATGGAAGGGTTTTTGTCATAAAAGTTGTCCGAAATTTCAGAGTCTTCAGCCAGTTTTTAGATCTGATACCTCACCTTTAGATCCACTTCATATCAGCTTGTTATCCATCCAAATCACCTCTTAGATTTTTTTGGGTTTTCCTCTAGGGTTCACTCTGTTTCCCTCCAGGAGATAGCCTTTCACCACCTCTTTTTACAACAATTTTTCCTCTCATCTATTGCTGTTTCTGCACCACTTTCCAACAGATTTTTTCCTTTAGATCCCTGTCCCTCTTGACCTTAGATGTATTGGATGTTTTAGTGTGTTTTTATTATTTTTTTACTCACCTATAGACTAGTTGTTGAGAGGCTCGCCTCCTTGGGTTTATATTCTTGCATTATTAGCTGTTTATTTTCTATTTTTGCAGGCTTCTATACTGTCATTTGCAGGTTTATTTGCAGCTATACAACACACTTTTTCTTTTTCTCTACAAACGTCTGGGTTTAAAAATTAAAATTTACACACTTCACACACACACCCTAAGTGAAAAAGGGCTTGGTTAACACCGCCATGCAAAGACTCTAAAAAATTGAAATCAATTGATCCTGCACCTCTCCACCCTTGTTTCGACATTGTAATCAGTTGATCCTGCACCTCCCTAGCCTTGTCAGTCTCTTTTTCCTTTGTGCCGTGTTTGTGTCATCATCATTGCTCAACCTCCCATGGGCTCTGGTTTTCCTCAAAGGGGGGCCAACACCTCCTGCACTTTTCCCCCTCCTAGTAGCATGTATCCAGGATACGACATGCCTCCTCTTTTTTCCCAACATTCTATTTACCACACTGTTACCCCACCTTCTTGTTATCCGTATCCACAGCCTGGTGCTCCAGCTCCTCTAGCATTAGCACCTCCTCCTCCCTTGCCTTCTCAACCCCCGCAATAGCAACCACCGCCCCCTCGGGGGCAGGTGCATGCACAACAGGGCGCAACTTATCCTCTTCCCTCAAAAAATAAGAGGAAAGGAACTCAAAATCAAGCTGTCCCTGGTAATCCCGGACGTAATCAAGGTAATGCTCCTAACACTACGAACCAGCAATAGGGAACTCAACCCAAGTAGGACAGGCTTGTTCGCATGAACAAGCCTTGTTCTTGTTGTAGTGTTCATGGCCATTACATGCATGATTGTCCTGTTTTTCCACAGATGCGACAGCTATGGGAATCTCAAGCAACATTGTGAGGACAACAAGCCTCCCCTTCCATCCCTCCCAGTGCTGCACCTAGCCAGCCGGCTGTGCTTACTAATCCTTTCCCTTAGCAAGGATTTGTGGCTACCCAACCACCTGAAGGTCAGGTGGCCACTCAACCTCTTCCATCTGGTACCCCTGATTACCAGATTCTCATGATGAACTCTGATCAACCTTTAACCATAGACATAAATCTTCGTCTCTGGCCCAATCAAGACAAAAACCTCCCACTATGATTGTCCCCAAGCTTCCTCCTTCGGTGTCTACTACCTCCTTCGGTGTCTCTTTTGGGCTGTAATCTCTTTTGACACCTAAAGGTCCCTTGCAGATCCCTCAGCCTAAGGTGAAGGTTCATACCAAGCTCTCTAAAGGACCACTATGCCAAAATGTTGCTTTCGACAAAGTTGCCCATTCATATAGCATAGTAGATGATTTGGCACAATCTCTTGCTGCCATTTCAACACTGGAACTCCTCCAGTCGTGCCCTTCACAACGAAAAGCTCTACTATCTGCCATGGGCATTGTATATCCTTCTGACAATCAATTGATTGTCTTTGATGTTGACCGGTTAGAACATACTCCTCTCCTTGCTTCCGTTGCCTTCCAAATCCCAATCAAGATCCGGAATGCCAATGTTTCCCGGTGCATTATTGATGAGGGGGAATCAACCTGTGTGATGTTCGCTTCGGTTTGGAAGCAACTCCGATCACCTAAGTTGGCTCCTTGTTGTGTAACCAGCTTCAAAAAAATAGAAGAAAAGAGATATCAACGCCTTAGAAATAAGCCACTTCGAGGGAGAAACCTCCAATACATTACATAAATGCACAATTCTTGGATGATTCAAATGAACAAAACCTCTTTCTATATATAGGAGTCCATGGGGCCACAATATAATCCTAGTGGGGCCACAATGTAATCCTAGCCACTCCAACAATAATAATGTAAGGGCACAATAATAACAATGTGGGGTTACAGGTGCCAAGTAATAACAACAAGGGAGCTACACTAACATAATAAGGGGCTAAACCATTAACATAGGACTTAACATGCTCCCTCTCCTTCAAACAAGTGTTGTCTCCTAACGCTTGATTATTTCTTGATGATTTTGTATAAAATTCTCATCCTCCCATGTGGAATATTCAATAGGATAGTTCTTCCACATGCTGAGATACTTTGAAATTGATCGTACTTGTCGAATTGTTTTTGTGACTGCTTCAAAACATCTTTCGATGTGATTTTGATCTTCCTGTTGTTTCATTAGATTCTGCAACAATGATAGGTTATCCTTCGAGAGTTGGAGAACTTGTTGTTGATGCTCGATGTGATATTCCACTAATTTATCATCCATATTCGCTATTATTTGATCCTTCAAACCATCCAAATTAGCCTCCATTTCTTCTTTTAAACCATCTATGTCATCTTCGCTTGCTCTTCGTAAGATCGAAATTTGTTGCACTTGGTACCGTAATTTTGATATCTCATACGTACCACTCATGCATCATAGTATCGATTTATGAGGACTTAATGGGTGTTGAATTTTTCTTAGGAGGCATTTACGAATTAAACAATAAAATATATGCTCAATAAGCTCGGAATCAATTCAAATTGATTCTTCAAACAAGACTTATGCAATTCGGAAAAAAAATACACACCTTTTTCTTGCTTTTGAGGAGCTCGATATTGAAATTGGATTATCTCTGTGATTGTAGAACTTCAATATTTTAATTTCAGTACCAACTTAGCCCTCTTAATTATCTTTCTAATGCCACAGGTCTGACCTGATTTGGATTCTCCAAGACAAATTTGTGTCCAATCTCCCACAATGACCTAATTATGGAATGGCTCAGTAGAGCGAACTTGTACGACTTGCCACGTGTCACTGTTTCGTCCTTTGTCTCTGAAATTGATATCCAAGAAACTAAAATCTGTGTACTTGTGACCACTTTTTACGGCACTCCAATCCGATACCCAGAGAGAGAGTTATTGAACTTTTCCCACGATCACCTCTTTGAGATGAAATTCAGGAGCCTGAAAAAGCACTACCTTCCATTTGATCATGCCATCTCCAAAAAATATTGTGAACCAAGCTCGAAATTTTTGAAGAATTTCCTTAGGATATCAGCTTTACACCAGTATGAATTTCAGACTATGAAACTTAAAAAATTATAATGAATTCCATCATGACCTGTTTAGGAGCCTGAAAAAAAACCTAACTTCCACAGATCATATCTCCGAAAATATTGCAAACCAAGCTCTAAATTTTTAGAAAATCTTCCTCAGGAGTTCGGCTTCACACCCTAAAAATTTCAGCTTCTGAAACTTCGTATAAAAAAATTTATAGCGAAAATTCCACGATGACCTGTTTGGAGCAGCGAAACCCTAGAATCCAAAGCTCTGATACCAAATGTTGTGTAACCAGCTTCAAAAATAGAAGAAAAGAGATATAAACGCCTTAGAAATAAGCCACTTCGAGGGGGCAACCTCCAATAAATTACATAAATGCACAATTCTTGGATGATACAAATGAACAAACCCTCCTTCTATATATAGGAGTCCATGGGGCCACAATATAATCCTAGTGGGGCCACAATGTAATCCTAGCCGACCTAACAATAATAATGTAAGGGCACAATAATAACAATGTGGGGGTTACAGGGTACAATAATAACAATAAGGGGGGCTACAGTAACATAATAAGGGGCTACACTATTAATATAGGGACTTAACACCCCTTCCACGATCAGTCTCTGAGCATGGGATGGCCACACCTCCAAGCCCATTAGCTTATTCCGCAATTGTCCTATTACCCTTGCGGGCAAGACTGTTTGAATTGACATAAAATTCATAGATGCCCCCTTAGATTACAAAATTCTCTTGGGTCATAGCTACACTTATGTGATGTCTTCTATCCCTTCTGTGGTCCACCGCAAGGTGTCCTTCCCTCACAATGGAAAGATAGTCACTATTGACCAATTGACATATTACGAACCGAAGTCTCATACCTCCCTTGAGTCCACTATCTCTTCGGTGGCCAAAAAGAAAACCGTCGATCCTTTGACCAGTGTTTCACCTGGATTCTACAAATATTCCTCATTGCTTGGTATGTTCCCTGCACTTCCTCCTCCTGTCTCTAATCCTAGCTCATCAAATTTTTTCATCATGCAATCGTCTCGGGCTGCCCTCGAGTGGACCGCCTCAGCTAGTCAACAGCCTCCTCCCCCTCTGAAACCTTCTCCCATCCCTTCAATTCAGCCTTCTGGACCTCCTCCTCGTAGCCCTTCAGCTAGTACTCATGAGCCTCTTTACCCTCCTGGAATGGTTCCTCCAGGCCTTAACCATTTAGGAGCTACCCCACCTGGCCATTACCCCTTCGGTCAGATATTGTTCCTAGCTCCCCCACTAGGACTCTATACGACACCTATCATGGCCACCGTCTCTCTTCCTAACTTGACCCTTGGATTCCCATCTGGTACCTTGACCCTCCAATTGCTACCCCGCCAGGTCAACCCAAAACTTACCTTGCTTTTACCCCGGTTCAACCGGTCCCCATGAATTCTCTCGCTACAATGGTGCCTTAACCACCTCAATAGGAACCACCTCATGTTGAGATCACTCCGTGTAAGAAGGGAAAAGCTCACAAGATGGCCTCCAAGGACAAGGCTGGCCCGACAGACCCTACACCTCCTCTGCCTGCAAAGCCCTATGCTTTGTGTGATGTTGCCGGCCATGCCACCCATAACTGTCCTAAACTGCCCCGTATCAAGCCCATGGTTAAAGTTGTGTTCCTTCAATCTACAGTCCCTGAAGCCTCTGCTTCTTCCTCGACTATAGCCAAGAATCCTAAAACTATTAACACTAACCAACCTTGTGCATTGTGTGATCTCCATGGACATTATTCTCACCATTTTTCCCACCTTACGCATTACCGCGCCTCGTTAGAGGTAGTTCAGAAGTATGAGATTGAAAAAAACCAATCCGCCTCTCCCGTACATGTGCAGTATGTTGTAGGCTAGACTAAGGATTTACCCACTCCCATTGACATTCCCCCTCCTGATGTCGAGATGAAGGAGCCTACAGCCACCATCCTCTACCTTTCATCATCCATGAGACCTTGGGTGGAAGCTCCCTCCGAATATTCCCCTGTCATTTTGCTTGACCTCCCCTGTCGTTTCACTTGACACTGGGCTCAACATTAGTAGATCCATTATCTACTTTTTCTTCCATCATCCCCCATGACGATGCACATGTGAACCTTTCTTCTCATGATGATGAGTGAGGTAGCTTCACCACGTCATGTGGTTTCCCTTCCTCTAGTCACTCCATCTTCTATTGTGATGATGCAATCATGAAATCCATGTCCACCCCTGACTTCATCTTTCCCGCCCATAAACGGGATAGCACCACCCATGCCTATGGTGACATTCATGACCTCAGCAAAAGTTACACCTCTAGTAGCTCCCACACTCCACCTCACCGTTGGCATGTGAGTAGTAGAAATCTTACCCAGATCACTCCCTCCCATGGAGTGCGTTGAATTTCTACTTTGCGCTCAGGCTACCAGCATTGTTCATCATCCTTCTAGTTTTTGTATTATGGGACCTTTCATATGGACCTTCCTTCCACACCTTATATTGGTTTTGTTGACGATGCAAGTTGCTACTCCAAGAATCTAGCCTCGGCAGGTTGGGCCATTTCTACCGCCTTTCACTCCCTTGTTCTCTCGAACGGGGTATGCATTGGTACTTCTACCAATAACTAGGCCGAATATGATGCATTATGAGGATTATTAGGCAATTTCATTTCACATTGCATCCTCCACCTTCATGTTCATTTAGATTCCCTGCTTCTTTTCATGCAATTGAATGGTGCCTATCATGTGCATAATCCTATCCTTTTTAGAAGATATTTACGAGTGAAGCTTTTGATGTGTGAATTTGAAATCATTACATTCAGTCATGTACCTAGATCACAAAATCACTATGTAGATAGCATTACAAACAATATTCTAGATTGGCATTTAGCACACACATTTAACACAAGATGATAATATAAAAATATCAAAACGATGCATATCCATAAAATGTTTTAGAGTCTGTCCACTCTGCTACATATGAAATTCCCATAGCATGTTACAAAACTAAAAATTGGGGGTACCACTTACCCCTACACACTAATCACTATCTGGAGGATCTCGAGCCAATGGCTTTACTCCCTCGGCTCGTAGATCACGCATACGCTGTTCGGCCATCGCCATGCACCGCATGACCCCTTGCCACTCAGAGGGTAGACCAATACATGGCTCTATGTACTAGTCATCTAAGTCCTACGAATTGTGCTCTGAAACACCAATCAAAATCCTTTGAAATCTATGACGGATATCCTTCAGGAGGGTTGTTGCATCCTCATTTTGCTACGCCCTCGCTCGACTCGGTCCTACAATCCCCGTTACTGCAGCTCGTCCCATATATCTGGCCGGTTCTACCGGTGCTATATCTACATACCAAAAGTGAAAGAATCCGTACTACATACAATATTCTGGACCTTTACATGCACATAAAATATTAGAAATTTTTCATTTACCATCAGGCCCCCATATTCAACCAGGTGGCAATGGAAAATCTGGATCCCCACAATAAATCATCCCACTATAGGGATACTCGTCTATATATAGTGGCATCTCATCCCAATGAACAAATAAATTGGGTTAGAACACCTGTCCAACCACCCCACCTCCTCTTCTGCATAGTAGTCGTTGCCACCGATGTATCCTAGGCTCTCTCGGGCCCCCATCCTTGAGTTGTATTCGAGGTCAAAGTGTTGGGATCTTCTCAAAGAATAATGAGTAAAAAACTATACCATATGCAAAATCATGGTTCACTTGCCGCTTGCATAGCGACAACTGTCATTTCAATGAAGACAACATCATCTGGGCCCACCCATAATATGTCCCACTAAAAACACTCTCCACAAGCATCATCTGCCCTCCAGTGATGTGATGGAGTTCCTAGTTGCCCAGGATCTACAGCATTGTTGCAGCCACAACATGGTTCTCTAACCTCTCCAAATCCCTGATAGGTATCTGAGTCCCCTTGACTTGGGGAACTGGGCAACAATGGTTCTCTACAAAATGTATGATATTCCACCCTCGCTATAATATTGGGTTAATATTCCTTACCATCCCAAGTGGTGGGAGACCCGTCAGGAAATATGTATCCTAGACCGTCAACTCAATCTGGTGCCCCTGAACTATAAATACCTCATGGTATAGGTCCCAATAGCTGAAAATTTGAGCCAATAAGGGCTCTCCATCTCCCATCATAAGGTTCTCCACAAACTTCAGAGCCCTAAACCTGGCCAGTGCACTACGGACACTGTGATCCTCCCGGATCTCCGACCGTAATGCGCCCAGGTCTCTTTCTCTCCAGTTGATCCATAATTCTTCCATATCTGCACAAAACCATCATATTTGTTAGAATACAGATAGGAAATACTGTATCTCATCATAAAAACCCAATACTCAGCGAAAAAACAACACTGGAAAACCCCTCCCTAACAGGTCCCACTTTTCAAGCCCAAACTTGGGAAAGCTCATAGTTTTTTGCTCAAAACCTGCTACCCACGTCGCAATTTTTTCCCCAAAAAGTGCGACCTAGCTGTGAGGAGGAGTAGGGGTCTGTTCCTAAGTAGTGGGGACCTAATCTGAACTTTTAATCCACTGAAAAGAAAGAGTAGGGTTAGGCCTCTTATCTGTAGCTAACGGATCTCGATTCCAACTGTTGGTTTGTCCACTACAATCACCGCAAGATTTAGGGCCTTCTCTCCTCTCTACATTCACCACAGCTCCACATGCAAATGAGTGAATTTGGAGGGAAAGCGCCTTATTAAAAGAGAAAGCCCAATTTTTTCTTTCGCTTGCTATGACCAAAATGTAGATCCGTTTATTAAATCATCTGTACTGTTAGAAAGCTCTCATCAAGTCCTAAAATGGGTATTTGTTAGTTTTGAGTGATTTGATACTTCACCAGGACACATTTTTTCCAAGAAGCGTCACTTCACCCCTCCTCAAAATCGAATTTATTCACTGGAAACACTTGTACTGGGGGGCACCACTTTGCCCCCATACTTGTTCACGATCACGTTGACTTTCGTCATGAGTTACCATCTTGTACTCATGTTTTTATCGTCCCCATCGAACCTTTTCTGTGTGGTAGCACCATTGAGTCACCCTTGTTTAGAGCATCCGAATTGACTCATCGTTGCATTCATGGAGTCTATCCTGAGTCCCTTTGAATCCCGTTATAGTCATCCATCCTTCAATGCTTGGTCCCTCTCTCATGTTTCACATTATGGCCTTTAGTCCCACTATCCCCTATCCCTCATGATATTGTGTCAGTCGCTGCCAAGTCATCCATGCCCTTTATGCTCGAACAAGGAAAGTCGTCTATTCTCTACTTAGTACCCCCCATACCATCATCAACATTGGTGTCAGTCTGTCACTCGCTCTACTATTTTCTCTTGTGCCTTAGTTGAGGATCCCTTATTTCCTCACCTATGGTATACCTCCTTCTGTCGACATCAACTCAATCATTCTAGAAGATAGGTCTAGAGGGCGGTGTACCTTGCTTCCAGCTTCCACTCTTTTTCGATGCCTCAAATCAGGAAAAGGGACTCCTTATTTCCCTTCGACTTGATTGTTTCTCAGCTCTAGCTCCTTTCAGCATGATCGAGAATCTGTATACTTGAAGGTTCAGTGATGCAGCAACTGATATCGGTGATTCCTGGGTGTGTGTGAGATGTCTCAGCCCTCATGAGGGGGTGGCCCTATAGGCAGCCCCCCACATACCTAAATGACTTATTCATCACAACCTTTGATGGAGATCCATACATTTGATGATGTCAGCCTTAGCAACTTGCAACGCCTTTTTGTTTGCATGTATCAATTATATTTTCAGAGCCCTTTCCTATTTTCAGGGGAATCTGGGTTATATTTATATCTCATCTACTCAGATATTATTGTACAAGTCTTGGTTGTTATCCTAGGCACAATATGTATGTGGGATTCGTCATCATGTTGTTTATCTGGCTCATTTTTATGCCAGCATGTACTATATTGACCAGTCCCATGGTTTTCCGGATGTCTTATTGTTTGTACTTTTCCTCGGCGAGCACCTATAGTATAGGTACTCACTCATCAAAGAGAATTGTTGCACCTGTAAGTCTCGCCTCGTCAGGATATAGTTCATTCAACACTTTTCTCTACCCTATACTTCTATCTCTTTGAATTCCCCTTCAATGTCTAGTGATTGAGTTCTTACAATGTACTTCAGTCATACGATTAGCTCCTAACACTCACATGTTGGGGGGCAATCTGTTAAACCATTTTTTGGTCATATAACCTATTGTTATTAGATGGACCCAAGTACACCATGTAAGACCAATTTTACCCTAACTAAAATTACATTCACTATGAAAAATAACTTAGTAAACCACCTGCATTAAGTTGTTTATGGTCTAAACAAAAAACCCCATGAGGAAATATTAAATAAATCTACATTTATTTTACTTTCTTCAAGAAATAATTAGTTAAACAGTAGTTTAATTAGTATTCCTGGTTATATTTAACCCAAAACAAGGAAATCAATTAGATAAATCATTATTTATCTTATTATTTCCTAAGAGTAATTATTTAACCTTTACTTAAATAATATTCTTTGTTGAATATGACTAATTCACCCTTAAATAATTAAATAAATCATCATTTATTTGATTATTATTCAACCACATCCTTAAAATGATAAATAAATCATTTGTTTATTTATTATTTACAAATAAAGGGATTTGACCCAAGTCAAATTCCTTTTCCCTCCAATAAATATAATAAAATATTCCATAAAAGTTGGATCTTGATTTGGTTAATAATATTTTAACTATGCACCAATATCTAGACTAAATCGATATTTTGTTAAAAATAGAGGGGTTTTCCCATTCATTTACCACCTTTTTTTGCCTAAATATCACTCTGGATCTATACTTTTGGTCCGACTATTGATCCACCATCATAGTCATAATTTGCTACCATTTTTTTCTGGGTTTTCTACACCATCAAGAGCGAGGAATTTTAGAATTGAAGTGCTGAGGAATTACAAGAACCCATCCCATTGAGGAGAACAGGGAATACCCTCTTGTGTTTTCCTCCCATGTGCCATTAATACAAAATTCATTCAACATATTCGTGTCTTGTATATTGGATGCATGGAGTAAATCTTGTTTTTTCTACTGTTTAATGTCTTCTAATGCATAGATCTAGATTTTTGCAGCATTTATTTTGATCACCTAACTGTAGATTTGAAGATATTAGCATCCATCTTTGTTTCTATGGCTATTTGTTATGCACATCTAAAGTGATATTTTTTTGTACACTTGGAATTAATATTCATACTAACACCCATTTTTGAAAAATTTTCTTCAGAGTAGAAATAGAAAAAGATATTTAAAAACTAGATATAGTATATATATTAAACTTTAAAATGGAAAAATTTCAAGAAACTAAAATGTCCACTTAATAATTTCATTTTTAGCCAAAAAGTAACTACCTAGACATATTTGTATTATTGTCATATGTAACAAAATATTCCTCTATTTATCCATATTGTGAAAACATCGATATGAGTGCCTCGTTTGATGTTTCATATGAAAGTCCACCAATGTAAAGCTTCCTCTATGATTGACCAATATTTTTTTGTGTATGAAATTCTTTCGGTGAAAATCACATGTAGGATTTTCATCGAATGAATTTATTACACATTTTATGGATCACAGAAGCAAAATTCCTAGTATTTTTTTCTAGATTGGTGCTAGCAGATGCTAGATTACATATATGAATTCAACCATGCATAGTAATCACCCCACATTAAAAAAATATCCTTGAACTCTGAAAAAAGAAGCATCTAGTCAAATTTCTAACACAATGACACACAACTAACAAAAGCAAAATCTCCTGCCAAAAATCTCCGCTGGTTTCTGAAAATAATATGATTGTTCTACGTTAGTGTTTTATAGTGTGTGAGGAGAATATATGCTTGCAATGTGAGTAATAAAGTAGATATTTATTCTCACTCAACAAAATTATGTGTGGAGATCTGTACATGGATTCCTTGCAAGGCCTTTTAGCTTTGAGAAGTTTCTAGAGATAGAATTATGTTTATACAATTATATTTAAGTATTTATTTCCTTGGGATGAAAATATGTGATAGATACTCGATTGTATTCCAAATTTTGGTTTTCTATCCCAAAAGATATGAATTCCTTAACATAGGCTTTTAGCTTTCTTTACAATATCTCTTCCAAGAATTGATTTCCTACTTTCGGTCCCTTCTCAAAATACCTTAAAGTATCACCACTGGATCATGTATGGTCTTCTTCACAAATTGCAATTTTAACATTCAGCTATTAGATTCAAATCATCGATGTAAGAAATGATTACCGTCATCTTGAAGGAAAAACTACATTTCCCTGATAAGATTCATTTGTGTGCATATATTAAGAATAATAAAATTGAATGTTTATCTATGTCCAAGTTCACATAGAAATACTTTCTTTAGAAAATATCTCATCTCTAATTATGATTTGATCCCCATTCCAAATTTACTTTTGTTTGTTGTAATATTGCATACAAATTGAAGCAAGGTTGTTTGAGAGCTATTATTACCATATTATCCTTCTTGATTATGATGTGCATGCTCTATATGCTAATAAACACAAAAAAAAAACCAATAATGTCATGTGTTTTGTACTTTGTATGTTGCATATCATTTTCATTGATTCAACATAACCTATTTTAAAGGCAGTGATCTTTTGCAACAAGGTTGGATTGGCTCAAAGACATTTTATGTAAGAATAACATTTTCATATACTCTTGCTCTATTCAAGACAATGTGGCAAACAAAAAACCATCAAGCTTATAATTGAAAAAGGCTATATATATACCAAGGAATGGTAGTAGTGGTATAAGACACAAGTGGCTAGTAATGTAGAAAGGAGTAATGGGAAAACTTGTGAAGAAGGACAACCATGTTGTTGAATTTTGTGATATGAGAGGGCATGAATAGGAGAACCTCTTAAAACCTTCTCTTCTTCATTGATATGAAATTTTATATGTGATGTATGTCGTAGTAGGTACATTTGAAAATATGTAATGTGTATATATGAAGTTTAAGTGAAAATAGAGAAAGTGTGTGATGTTGAATGTAGTCTGATAGTGATATGATGTGGTATAGGTGATGTGTTTGACATGAAGACTAATCGTGGTTTTTGTTTTAATAATGATACATTTTCTCAAGATCATCATCCTCATATAGAACATGAGAAGGAAGAAGGCATGATGAGTTTCCCGAGGGCCTAGAGGGAACCTAGAGGCCCCGAAAGAGTAGCATGAACTCTTGGAGCCATAGACTCTGAGATCATCCCTATCAAACAATAAGGCATCTTGGAGGTGGTAGCATAACACCTGATACACTTCTAGGTGTAAAAAAGGGATGCACCACTTAGATACAGGCGGCTGGGGGGCGTGAGTTTGTCGGTTGGAAGGTTGCTCAAGTTGGTGCCTTGGTTGGTTGAGAGCACTAGGAACAAGAAGAATACTCACACGGATAAGCATTTGGTGACCTTCTCTTGTGTTACAAATGTGTGTGCTTCAATTATGAATTGAAATTATTCTTGATAAAGTACTTTTTGCATAAACATGATGATAGCATGTATGTTTAATTGTTGAATGATGTAGGTGTATGTTGAACAACTAAGACGTTGGGTGCATCTCGAGGAAATCGAAGGAGTATTATGAGACATGAAGAGAATTAAACTATAGACACAATGGAGACCAATGACCTGATATTACATGCGTGTTTTTGAAGACAAAGGAACATTAATGACAGTGTTATTCTAAGGGGGGGTTGAATGTAACACCCCTAGTTCTGTCCCTGAATGATTTATGTAATAACTATGTATCATATGTGTTGGTTGGTGAGCCTAGGACTTGTGAGGTTGGTACGCCTTTGTGTATGCACATGTTAGGCCATTGATCCAACTTATGAATATGATTAAGGGAAATACACCTATGTAATGGCTCTAACGACCGTAATTATTAGGCTACTGAGCCAGAACATAATTAATTAGGTTGGTGAGTCAAGAGTTGCTTCTATGGAGATACGCCCATGTGTATTTTTCTTCATGTATTGGAGTGGGTATACATGCATGTTTATGTTTTATATGCATATATTTGATGTGGTAAACATGTTTAATTTATGAATATTAATAAGCACATAATTGTTTTTTCCAAACTCTGATATAAATAATATGAGGGGCCCATGACTCCACGATTGGAATTATGATATTATAATATTCAATAAAGGAGAAAAGTCTTCATTAAAGGAGGTGAAACTAATTCTATGTGAGTTATGGCTAGGGAGTCCTAGGGGTTAGAGTTTAAAATTGTCCAAGGTGCAATTATTAATTTAACTGCACTGAACTAGATGCATCCTGTTATGACGTGAGCCCTTATGTTGGCTCCAGGAGTAGAGTTCTTTGTGGTTTTTTTGGCCATATATATGGCCTAGAAAATGCTTGGAGCCCTAGAGTAACACGATTGTTGGTTTGGCAACTTGGTAGTTAGCCTGGAAGGTGCTTCGATTCTTGGAGCAGTGTATCTATTGGGTTTGTGTTTTGGCCGATATATGGATGTTTTACAATTATAGTTTCCTATGGAATTGCAACCCAAATTTGGGGGTGGCCGATTGTTGAAAGATAACGAATAATGCAATTTATGGTTGGGTGGAGCGTCAGATATCTGCAACGCATTGAAAACATTGACAAATGAGTAATCGAAAATGGGCTTTATGTTTATTCCACTGCATATACATATGGTTTTGTAATATTGTGGTTATTTGCGCTCAATTTATGAATTGTGGTTAAGTTATGGATACATTTCCAGTTATGTTTGGTTTTGTTCAATTTACTTGGTCACTTTGTATAGATATTTCTGGTTTGATTTTTCATAGGGTTTTGAGTGAAATGGTAAAATTTTGGGGTTGGTGTGAGTGGCATCACCCAGGGGTGATTAGGGACATTACAATATATTCCCTTTGAATAATTCAAAGAGTGGAACAATAAGAGTTCTATGGAAAATATGAAAGGATAAAACAGATCTATCAAACAAGGCATGTGACAGATATTTTGAATCTTCAACTACATTTGGTAAGAATACGCGTCAACTATATAAGAGAAGAAAACCTTCGGTATTTAATTATACTAGGTAAGACTATACATAATTTCAGATACAATGCATGATTCTAATTGTGGTTAAAATATCCAACGAAATAAAGGACAACACAATTTAGAGATGAAAGATAGCTTCTTTACCATAAGATGCAACTGATGTGTAGTTGATGCAACAACCTTTTGAGAGTTAGGATCAATCACATCATAACCTTGCAATAACCTGACGTACATTGTTGGAACCTAATAAAAGAAACAATGCTTTATTTTAGGAGGTAATAACTGAATTCTTATTTATTTCCACAGAAGACATGCATCTTGCAAAAATGATCACGGGGTACAAAAGGCCCACATATTACTAGGATTTCATAATCCAAGATTAAAAATTATTTCACATAAAATAGGGTCAAGGCCACATTCTACAAGCATAAATCAGAAATTCAAAAAAAATATAATTGTTGAAAGAAAGCATGGTGAATCCTGTTAGCGAAATTTAAATAGAATATATCTTCTTGTTTAAAGAGAATCATAGAAAAAAGTAATTGACAATTTGGAAAATAATGATGTTCATTTTTGGATTTTTCCTTGAATTTGTCTTTTTCATGTATCTATCTGATGGAGAAAAAATAACACAATCCTCATACCAATGGTTTTAAAATTTTACTATTGAATATCTTACAATTGTGATACTTAGCATCAACACATGTATATATTGTCCTTTGATAACACTACATTTTAATAAATTAAAGGCATTGCAGATGAAACACAAAAAAAAAATTTACTACATGTAGAAGTGCTTGCCAAGACCCTCATTAGATTTCTATTCATCCATTTGTGCCTTATTGCTCTGAAAATCACTATTT
The DNA here is from genome assembly GCA_034641835.2 of Pinus albicaulis. NCBI lineage: Eukaryota > Viridiplantae > Streptophyta > Pinopsida > Pinales > Pinaceae > Pinus > Pinus albicaulis. The sequence goes on from JAXQQM020077972.1 coordinate 30,049, forward strand.
CCAAACTATGGAAAACATTAACAAAGGTAAAAATAACTCGGGGAAGCTTAAGGCTCTATTTTCCTTATTAATATATGGCTTTGACAAGGATATTGAGAATCTATAGGTCTTTGGGGACTCAACACTAGTAATTAAACGGATGAGTTCACAGGTTCATATTCAAATAAATTCCTTATCTCCCTTACCTGGTCAGCTAAAATATCTCTGTAGGAAGTTCCAGATGATCAGAATCTCTCAATTGTTCAAAGAAATTAGTAGTGTGGTAGATACTCTCTCAAAGGAAGGACTTCAGTTGTAGGAGAATTAGGTTATAGAGAAGGAATAAAATGGTGGTCATTTGGTTACCTCAAGGCAGCTAGTCTAAAGTCCTTTATAATTTTTATCTTCTTGTTGAGAAGATACGTAATATGCCAGATTTATAGAATTTTTACTCTGTGTCAGCACTGTTATTAGATTAGTCATATGTTTATGTAAGGTTGAAGAGTGAATGGAAGTTAATTTATGAATGTTGGTAATGATCTCCCTTTAGCAGAAGAGTCATTTATTTTTTAGGGCATATGAACAAGTAAACTAAAATAAAGTAGACAGTTACTCATGAAACACTACATTTTCACTGTGTAGTGTGCACTTGAAAATTGTATTTTTGGTGTTAGCCACCTATAAAATTTGTTATAGAAAAAGGTGGCTAAGACTTTTTAGAGCCTTCAAGGAACAAATTCTATTGCTAAAAAGTGTTGGCTCTTGAAGACACTTAAAGGCCTCATGCCTCTGCCCAAATCTTCACTACTGTGCCCATTTTTACACTCAGAAATCTTGCAGATGTCCAAGAAAGATTACTGCTACAAACACCATTTTTTCCCTTCCTTCCACTTCCAAAACTAAGCTCATTCTAACCCCTTCATCTCCCATGAAAAACCCTCATTTTCATGTTTTTCCCCTTTTTCCTTTGATAAATTTTAAGACCCTTTATTAGCCTTATTGAAACCCCCAAAACCCTTTGAAAATCATTGAAAATATATAAAAACCATATTTTATATATATCATAGACTCAAGCCCCTTTGGGCTAAGTCTTTGACCCTTCCCCTCCATACGCCCTAGTGCCAGAACTAGGTGCTAGCCCTCCAAGCGCTTACCACATTGCCCGATTTCATTTAGCCCCTCCTCTATAACTCCTGGTCATATGTTTTCCCATATAACCCATGGCCCTGTAGACGGGTGCCTATCCGCTTCAAATAAAATATTTCCGCCCAAAGTATAAACCTTTGGTTATATTAATCATTCGATTCTTATTATATTTTAAAAACTTTTCTTCTGGTGCAAAATTCCAAGTCTATCTCCACCGTCGATCTGATCTGCAGATCGATGGTGCACAATCCATTACCCAATGGTCCACACCATCCACTCACCATTGCAAAAACCACGCAGTATCCATCGCATCAATTTTGAGAGCGGGGCGGTATTTTTCATTTTACAGTGATTCCATACACTGGTTGACGCGTGGCTTGAGAACTGTTCACAAAACCACCATCCATCGCGCGTTAAAGATCAAACATGGACCCGGCGCGATATGGGCATCCACTGTCCGATCTGAGGCCACTCATCGGATGGTGGTCACTCTCCGAAGAAGCCCATCAGTTAACCAGGATACAGCGTGGTCATTAAAGCATCTCCACCGTCAATCTGATCTGCAGATCGATGGCCCATACTCCATTGTTCGGTCCCCTTGTCCATAACAGTGTCAGTGGTCCCAACGCCACATCAGCGTCCATGTGGAAAATTTCTATTGGGGCAGGTTGTCATTGGTTCCTCGTCCAGTCAGCAAATCCAAACCCAGGAACTTTACTCAGGATGGTTTGATTAAAATTTGAAGTTTGGGTGTGTTTTTAAGGTTTATTGGCGCCTATTTTTCCACCGTTGATCGTGTGGCCTGATCTCATCCGACGGCCCATGATCATCCCAAACCCCACACACCATTTTTAACCTATTTTCTCCATTTTTCCAAATAAAGTGACTCTATCACATTATTTTTTCGCTTCTGCTCCATCTCTGTGCAATCGACGGCTTTGATTTAAAATATTCTTTCACCTTCTCTTTGACTTCTCCCGATCAATCTCGACCGTTGGATGATGCCATCCAACGGCCATGCTCCCTCCACATGCCTTCTAAAGTAGCGAACCTATACATGCAGGATTTTATAATAGTTTTTTGTATTTTGCAGGGTTTAAATGATTTTCTCTGCTATGCTGAAGAAAATTCACAGGCTGAGGGTGACGATCCTCCTGCCTTTGATCCATTAAAGAAAATCATTTGCAGGGCTTAAACTTCACATTTCATCAATGTTTCATGAGGCATTGATGCCATATCACCCCTACGCATCCTTGCATACCAGGAAAACATAGTTATTCAATCACAGTCAGAGAGTATCAGTGCAAAAGACAAAATATATCAGAACAAAAGATTGAAGACAGATCTTTGGGGATTACTGCTAATATGGTTTATCAAAAGCATAATCCTCGATTATAAAACACAGTTTGAAGAAAATCTTAGGTGTTTTATCAACAGGAAGGCCTCCATCGCCACATCTGAGGCAAATTGATTCCTCCTAGCTACCAAAACGCCATTTGTGCCTCAAAATATTCAATCAACGGCTGAAGTTATTGATCAGGACCAAATATTTTCTTCATAACGTAGCCAGAGGATAAATTCTTCAGACAAACTAACGAAAAATATCAGCAGAGTAACTTCGACGTCACACAGAGCTTCAAAGGCCAACAAAATATCCTGCTGAGCTTAATCTTAATGTAAATTATTTAATACAGAGGACACCTATTGTAAGTTTCTTCATTGGGCCCCCAAAAGGCTAAGAAGCCATTCAAGTCTGTATTAATTATATTTAGAGATCTTTTATCAGATCTCACCTCCTCTTTCTTGTATATATACTTCTGCAGAAGATGAGTGAGGGGTTGCTTGTAGAACATAGAAATATAATTGAGCTTGAGACTTCTATCTGTAAATAGTGTCCACTGGCCCCTGGAGCTCTGCTGGTGATAGATAGGTTAGGTTGAGATGTGTATATCATTGCTAAACTAAAGCATTGGACTTAAAGCCGTAACTAGTTTGGACCATCAATACAAGATGATTTATGGGATCTTGGTCTAGGTTGATGGTGATGTTTTTCTCATTGTAACTTGTCATTTTGTTTCTGTTTTCATTGTGTTTCATCTTCTCATATAAAGAAAAACATGCATAGAGTTAGGACGTACTATATATTAGTACCCTTCTCTGACTGAAAATATTTATCTAAATGTTTTCTTCCAATATATGTTATTTGGGAATGATTTAATTCATTTTAAGCATAGTAATGTTGGCATTCCCTTGTCTTATTTCCTTAGCTGAATATTATTCTTGAATGTTATGTTCAGTATTAGTTAAGTAGAGATTAACTATGGAAGATATGATGTGCCCTGGTCTTAGTTTTATCCCCAAAGACTATTTGAATGTTTCCCTTGGAATGTGTTAAAAGATGGCTAGTTTAGAAGTAACTACCAGATCTTAGGCCATTCTGTGTCATCATTGTGTTTGTCTTGAAAGTAACCAAGTAAAGCAGAGCTAGGAGAGGATTTGTGGTGAGCCCGACCCACTAGTTTCTACTCCAATAGTTGCCTTCAAGTTTCCCTTTGTTTTAAAATGTTTTCTGTTGAAATTGTATCAGAGGCTGGCTAGTTTAAAAGTACTTACCAAATCCTAGTTTTCTTTTATGTTCTTCTTAAGTTTTTTTCAAAGGCTGGCTAGTTTAAAAGTACTTACTAGATCTTGGGCTTCTCTTTGTTCTGCGTATGTTTAATTTTCCTTCTTGTTGTATCATTTAATTCCATAAATCAATCTTCAAAGAGATCCTTAGACATAGATGAGTTTCCCCATTGACCACTCTTGCCTCTTGCTATTCCAATTAAACTCTATTATGACTCCATAGCCCAATGGAATAAAACCTGCAATTATCTATCTTCCTACCCAAAGCTTGTTCTATTTTCTTGCAACTTCTCACCTTTGAAACTCTTTGCATTCAAAACTTTCTACCTAAAATAGTAATCATGCTCAACCATCCAAAAAGAAAACAAACCCTTGGCCTTCATAACTAGCCTAATATCATTACCCCAAAATTCAAATACAAATCCATCTTTTCACTTATTGGAGAGATCCCTCTTCGGATTCAGGAGAACTAGATCCTAGAATCCCAAAGTGGTTGAAACGATGTTTCTCTCTGTGACCGTACTTTTTCCAATGTTGCTGATTACAGGGAGCTAACATTTCTGGCGACTCCGCTGGGGATCGAACCCAGAATCTTTGGTTTTTAAGGTAACCATAGTACATCAGAGATCAATTTAGGTTCCCTTAAACACTTCATAAAACCTCGTGAGTAGAAAGAAGCCTTTTCAAGAACTACCAAGGAATGGTAATCTTGATAAAACTTCTTTGAATCAGTGACAAGCTAGGAAAACACTAGGATTCTCATAAGGCCTTATCTAACCTTTAAAAATTAGTTGGCTTAGCCATAAGAGTAGAGTGTCTTTGTCTCATAACAATAGATAAGTTTTGAAACAAAGTTAGGATATTCTTAGAAACCACACAACTGAAAAATAACTCAAAAAACACCAAAAATATTTTAGATTGGAATTAAATAAACATGGTGGTGGACCATAAAACCTTTTACCGAGCCTTAGGAGCTAAAAATTTCTGCTTGGCGACTCCACAATCCTCAACAGACCTTAAGACTCCACTGAAAAGAACCCTTATCACTATAATATCATTCAAACTCAGTTAGAGGACAGTAGGATTTAAATTTGTAAAACAGATTAGTTCACCTCTGTAAGATTTTCATATCTGGTTAAAATTTTCTTGTTTAGTTGGGTCTAAAAACACATCATAGTGGCTTCTAGAAAGATTCATACTAGAGCCTATCCCGACCCTGATCCACTTGAAATAGTTGGTAACCTAGAAAGTATCCTTAGGAAGTCTCCTAGGATTAAATTATCAACTGTTTTCAGATCGCCCTTTAGAGCCAATTCAGTCCCTCAAAATATTTCAGCTCTACAACCATCACAAGTTGAATTGGTAAATCCCTTTAGAACTAGGTCTCTTGGTGATTTATACCATTTATATTCTGAGTCTTCACTTTCATCACCTGAAACAAGTGAACATCCTGGTAGCAAAGAAACAACACCTCCTGATTTACATTTCCTTCACAACCTAGGTGTCTCTCATCCAAGATCAGCTCAGCAGTCTATTCCTAGTCCATCTACTTCTGCTCATCCTACATCCACTGTCTAAACCAATCCACTTCAGCCCACTTTCCCTTTCGTTAATCCACTTCTTGTGATTCCACCCCCACCACATATCATGGTAGCATGGTATGCTCCCTTAGTCCTTCCTCTTCCATTATTCAATCTTCCATAGGACTATCGGTCCAAAATTCCATTGTATGATGCTAGCAATTCTACAATAGTGTCACAACATGTGGATAAGATGAATGACTACTTTGATAGGAATGAAATTGATGATGATTCTGTCAAGCTTAGACTATTTGCTCAGAGCTTAGGGGGAGAAGCAAGAAAATGGTTCAAGGCTTAACCCCTCATAGTATCAATAATCTCCGAGCCTTCCATCAAACATTCTTAAACAAATGGGAAGTAAAGAAAAACCCTTTTCAAGTCCTTTCTGATTCCAAAAATCTCCATAGAAATGCGGGGCAAAGTGTACAAACTTATTGTACCAGATTCAATAGTGTATATAATGCACTTTCCCCGGAACTAAAACCTCCACAAGGCTTAGCTTTAAACAATTTTCCTGAAGGGTTTGACCCTAATATGGCCTATCATCTGAGAGAGAGAGATTTTGCAACTCTTGAAGAGATGCAAAAAGGTGATCTTTCTGTGGAATTCAACTCAATGGAGAAGAGAGAAAGAATGAAAAAAGAGAAGAGAGTCACCTTTAGAGAGGAAAACACATTTTCTACTTCAAACTAAAAGATGGAAAGAATGATGTAGGAAATGATGAAGAAAATGATCATCCTTGAGAGAGCACAAGCAATTCAAAATCAAACTGCTCCTCAAAATAGAAACTAAAACCAAAACCAGAATTTTAGAAGGAGCCAACCTCCAAACAGACCTAGGGAAGATGATCAGCAGATCACTCCTCCCTTTCATCAAAATTATGTAAGTAAGGTTGAGGAAACAGAAGAAATCACAGAGGAGGATGATATAAACATGCTGGGGGTAGATAATGATGAATTTGAGGTTCATTATGATAGAAAACAAGGTATATACACACCTTATGATGACAGAAGAGATGATGATGAAAATTATTATCAAGCCATGGAAAATGTCATCATAGAATCTCAAAAAAAATATGACCTTAGAAGCAAAACCAGTCAACAAACTCCCAACACTAAAACATCTGACAAGCCTTCACAAAGCAGCACTACAACCAAGTATAAAATGGTCAAACAAAAGGACAAACAAGTTGCTGTAAATTATGGTAATGATAAAGAGAAAGGCACTCAAAACGTTACAGAGTAGAGTGCAGACATTAGTAGTGCTAACATCTCAGCTAGTACTCCTGTTAAAACCATTTTTTCAAATGTAAATAAAAAAAATCAGCAATCTGATTTTGCTGATAGAGTGACAGCTAATACGGCTGAAACAAGTACTTTAAGGAGTCAAATTACTTTCAGCCTAGAGCAGGAGGTTTCAAATTTCAAAATCCCTGTTCCTTTGATTGAGTTAGCTGCCCACCATGTGTATAGGACCCAAATTTTGAAGGCTTTAAACATTGAAGAGAATGAGGACACTGTCAATCTTAATGATGACCAACCAGAGCTTATTTTTGGTCCAAAGATTGAAGGTTTGTATCAAGAGGGACCTGTTCCTCCCTTTTATGTGAGTTTAAATGTTCATGATAAAATTTTACACAATGCTATGCATGATTCTGGGGCTTCTCATAATTTAATGCCAAAAGCTGTAATGGAGGGCCTGGGTTTAGAAATAACCAGACCTTACAAAGATCTTTACTCCTTTGACTCAAGTAGAGTAAAGTGTTTAGGATTAATCAAAGAAATTTGTGTTAACTTGGCCCAGATTCCAGCCAAATGCCTTGTCATGGACATTTTTGTGGCTAATGTTCCCCCCAAATATGCAATGTTGTTATCAAGATCGTGGGGGTTAAGTTACAAGGGATTATGAAAATGGATATGACCTATGCGACTATCCCTGTTTTCAATCAGAATAGAAGACTTTATAGGGAGTCTCATATGCAATACACAGTCACAAGCCAAGATAGACCACAAAACTCTCCCCTTTAAACTGTAAATACAGGCCTTGATTACATTATCATGTTCGATGATGAAACTTTTAGCAAACAAGTGACCTTGTCTGATTTAATGACAGATAGAGAGGAGGATCAAGACAACGTAGAAGTGTCAAAACAGTTGGCTGAACCTATGAATGTCAGCAAATCAAACAAAGGTCTTGAGCCACAAGTCATGTCTCCATTGCTCCTAAACCTTGACAGTCAAGAAAAAAATCTTCAACCCAATAAAAAGCCTGAGGAGTTGAAACAAATACAAGTGCTGATATTCCACTACAAGAAAGAAGCACATTAGTTGAAGAGGACAACCACCAAACAGATGAAACTGAGAATAGTCCTCTGTGGAGTATGTATTTCGATGGATCCTGCACTAGAACTAATGTTGGTGCAGGTGTCTGGATTTCCAACACTAAAAATAACCACACAGACTGCATTTCCTGCAAATTAAACTTTCAGTGTTCCAATAACATAGCGGAATATGAATCCCTTCTCTTAGGTTTACATCTATTGAGAAAGTTAGGAGCCAGAAGAATCAATGTGTATGGGGATTCAGAGTTAGTCATTAGGAAAGTTAATGGGGAGTATAACGCAACTCATCCTAGATTTAGGGCCTACCGAAATGATTTCATGGACCTTTTAAAAACATCCGAGGAGTCCAAACTGATTTTTGTCCCAAGAAAAAGAAATATCGCTGCCCACAATTTATCCTTTGTATCTAGAACATGCTTAATTCCATATAACACCAAATATTACACAACTCAGGTGAAATTTAGACTAGCTGTGCCTGATAATAAAAAATACTGGCAGGTGTTTGACGGAGACAAATAGATAGAGGACTTCATGCAATTCAGAAATGAATTCGAGCTACACAGTTCGGACTCAGACTATGATATAGAATATGGTGAAGAAAATTTTCTTGGTGAAGAAGAGTCATCTCCTGAGCTTGTCAATATTAATCTTCTGACTAGCAAACCAAAAAACAAAACAGAGATGAATGCAGAGTTAGAAACGGAGGAGTTGGAAACTGTGCACTCTAAAGATGAAAGTTTGCCTAAGAGACCAGCCCCTTTGGAAGAGTTCTTCGATTTTAACGATGTGGAAAATAAACCAAAACTGGAACTTGTAGAGATTGAAGTGGAAGAGTGCAATATAGGCAGTGAACTTAAGCCGAGAATGATTAAACTGTCTAAGACTTTACCAGCTCGCATTAAACTCAAATACATAGAGTTGTTTAGAGAATTTTCTGATGTTTTTTCATGGAGTTATGAAGATCTTAAATCCTATGACACTAAAATAATACAACACAAAATCCCTCTCAAAGAAAACCAAAATCCATTCAAACAGAAACTGCACAGAATAAACCCTGTCCAGTTGCCTTTGGTTCAGAAGGAGATCATGAAAATGTATGAGGCTGGTATTATTGCCCCTATTAGATATTCTGAATGGGTGTCTAATCTGGTGTCAGCTAGGAAGAAAATAGGAGAGATCAGACTTTGTATAGACTTTAGAGACTTAAACAAAGCTTCGTTGAAAGACAACTACCCTTTACCTAAGATGGATCATATTTTACAAAGGGTGGTAGGATCTAGAAGAATTTCTTTGCTTGATGGCTACTCAGGGTACAATCAAATCTTAGTCCACCCTGCTGATCAATTAAAGATAGCCTTTACTACACCATGGGGCAATTTCATTTATGTGAAAATGCCCTTTGGTCTAATGAATGCTGGAGAAACTTTTCAAAGAGCCATGGACATAACATTCTTGGAGGAACTGGGCTTCTTCATCATTATCTATCTTGATGATGTTACTGTGTTTTCAAAAATAGATGAAGTGCGCTTAGAACATTTAAGAAAATTTTTCGAGAAATGCAGAAAGTTTGGGATATCATTAAACCCTAAGAAGACACTATTTGGTCTCCAAGAAGGTAAACTTCTTGGGCACATTATTTCTGAGGAGGTTATAAAGATAGATCCAAAGAGGATTGAAGCCATATTGCAAATCTCTCATCCTTGGAACATCAAGGAGTTGCAATCTTTCATTGGAAAGTTTAACTTTTTGAGAAGGTTCATCCCCAACTTGGCTGAGCTCCTTATAAATATTACAAACATGTTGAAGAAGGAGCAAGGGATAAAATGGGCCTTGGAAGCAAAGAATTCCTTTGAACTGGTGAAACAAGCCTTAACCAAAACTTCAGTTCTAATAAGTCCTAATTTTTCAAAAGATTTTTATATTTTTTCATTTGCATCATAACATACCATAGTTGTTATCCTTTTACAGAAAAATCCACAAGGACAAGAGCAGCCTATTGCATTCTTTAGTAAGGCATTGAGGGATGCCCCTCTGAAGTATAACGTCATGGAGAAGCAAGCTTTTGCTTTGGTTAAAGCTTTGAAAGACTTCAGAGTATACATCCTTCACTCACACATCATTTCCTTTGTCCTAAACTTAGTTGTTAAAGACATTCTAACATAGGACCCAGATGGTAAGAGAGGTAAGTGGATTGCTGTTATTATTGAATATGATTTAGAGATAAAACCCACTAAACGCATCAAATGCCAAGGTCTAGCTAGATTACTGGCTTAATCAAATTTTGAAGTTCTTGATATTAATATGATTGATGCTTTGGATGATCAAGAGGAAATCTCAACTCCCATTATTGAAGACCATTTTATGAATTCCTCTTGGTATGCTAATATAATTTATGTTTTTCTTAATTTAAATACACATCCCAGTTTGACAAAAACAAAGGCAAGGTTCTTAAAATTAAAAGCTGTAAACTATTACATTATAGATAAATGTCTTTATTGGAAAAATGCAAGTAGTTTATTACTTAAATGTTTTCCTGAGTTTGATGCATAGAAGGTTAAGTACCAGTTACATGAAGGAGATTGTGGAGGTCATTTGTACTGGAAGACAACAGCCAACAAAATTTTGAGGGCTGGTTTCTATTGGCCTACTCTTTTCCATGATGTGCACAAGATGATCATAGCCTCTCGTAAATGTCAACTTTTTGAAGGCAAAAGAAAACTGCTACCCCTACCTCTGCATCCAACCACTGTTGAAGCCCCATTTCAACAGTGGGGACTTGAATTCATAGGAGAAATCCATCCCCCATCTTCTGCCCAGCATAGATGGATTCTCACTACCACAGATTATTTCACTAAGTGGATAGAAGCCATACCTTGTAGGCAGGCCAATGATTCAGTTATTATAAAATTCATGAGACCAAAATTCTCTCCAGATTTGGATGTCCTACCAATATCATCACTGATAATGCAACAACATTTGGATCAAAGAGGATGGTTGAGTTATGTCATAGATATCGGATAACATTGGGACATTCCACAGCCTATTACCCTCAAGGTAATGGACTTGCAGAATCCTCAAACAAAATTTTAGTGAACATAATCAAGAAACTATTGGAGGAAAATAAAAATTCTTGGCACACAAAGCTAGTTCATGCACTTTGGGCTGACAGATTGACTTTGAAGAAATCTATTGGCATGTCACCCTTCCAGCTTGTGTATGGCACTGATGCAATTTTTCCAAATAGTCTAGGGGTACCAATGATGAAGTTGATCCAAGAGTTGCAAACTGAAGAAAATGACATGATCAGAAGGATAAATCAGACCATCCATCTTCAGCAAACCACAGAGGAAGTTTATAACAAAGCATTGCAAAAACAAGACAGCATTAAAAAGCTTTTTGACAGAAGAACAAAGGCTAGCAATTTCAAAACTGGGGACAAAGTTCTAAAGTGGGAATCAAGGAGGGAAGAAAAGGGCAAGAATGGAAAATTTGACAACTTATGTCTTGGCTCTTACTCTATTCATTCATCTGCTGGTAACAATGCGTTTTTCTTGCAGGAGTTGAACGGAGCGGAATTTTTTGGGGGTCCTGTCAATGGCAGGATGCTTAAACAATACTTCTCTTTATCCATGCTATGTTTTAAATACTTTTTATCTTTTTCTCATTATAAATGTCCCATCAACCATTGCATTCAAAGTTAAAAAAAATAAAAAAATACAAAAACAAAGAAAAGAAAGAAAAGAGGGCAGATTATGAAAACAAGAAGGGTACCACCCCATACCAAAAAAGAGAAACAAATCTGAAAGTGTGCAAGCTTAAATGCCATTCCTGAAAAAACACTTCTAGTTAGTCAAACAGCCTAATCTTGACTAATTAGTTTTTAAATTTTCTACTAATAGGATAGTGAATTCGATTTGCCAAAATGTTTAAACTTGGCTTATCAGTAGATAGTTTAGGATAGAAATTAAAGGTTCAAACATGCTCAAAATATGAACCCAAGGTTTCAAAGAGAGAATGACTCAAATATGTTTTGAATTTTGAGTCAAAAGATGTAAAGATCCAGTTCCAATCAGCTCAAAATCTGAACCAGTTGATAAAGAAAAGAGAGCTCAAAACAAAAGTCGAAATAGAGCTATACAAAAGAGGAAGGAGATGCTTTCAAATTTCATATCTCAGGCATTCAAATTTTTGTTTTAAATTTTCTGCAAAATAAATGTCTATGTGCAGCTTGATTTTATGCCATAGATCACAGCAAGTCAAACAACTTAATCTTGACTTGATTGTTTTTAAATTTTTGTTGTAGAATTTAGAGAATAAAAGTCTGTTGGACAGTTAATCCCAATAGACAGTATGTAGAAAATTATATGAACTCAACTGTTTAAACTGATTCCATGGAGAAATAATGAATAGAAATAGATTATATTTCCTTCTTTCCAAAGAATAAAATGTTGTGATAAGAGTTTTCCAATCCAAGTGCACTCTAATGAATAAAAAATGTTAGATCAGTAGGATTGGGTAGGTAGAAAGTTGTATTGATGAAAATCCATTGTTTTTATGACTGCTAACATGTTTTCAAAGCAATATCATCCCAAAAAAGGAAGGGCAACCCAATGGATGAGGCACAGGTCAGCCTCCCAGAGAATGCAAGTCTAAAGTTCTTGATGCCTTCAAGAAGGCACCATCCCCAAGTGGAGCCGCTGTTAGCCACCTATAAAATTTGTTATAGCAAAAGGTGGCTAAGACATTTTATAGCCTTCAAGGAACAAATTATATTGCTAAAAAGTGTTCGCTCTTGAAGACTCTTAAAGGCCTCATGCCTCCATCCAAATCTTCACTACGGTGCCCATTTTTACACTCAGAAATCCTGCAGATGTCCAAGACAGATTACTACTACAAACACCATTTTTTCCCTTCCTTCCACTTCCAAAACTAACCTCATTCTAACCCCTTTATCTCCCATGAAAAGCCCTCATTTTCATGTTTTTCCCCTTTTTCCTTTGATAAATTTTAAGACCCTTTCTTAGCCTTATCAAAACCACCAAAACCCTTTGAAAATCATTGAAAATATATAAAAACCATATTTTATATATATCATAGACTCAAGCCCCTTTGGGCTAAGTCTTTGACCCTTCCCCTCCATACGCCCTAGTGCCAAAACCAGGCGCTGGCCCTCCAAGTGCTTATCGCATTCCCCGATTGTATTTAGCCCCTCCTCTATAACTCCCGGTCCTATTTTTTCCCATATAACCCATGGCCCCGCAGATGGGCGCCTATCCTCTTCAAATAAAATATTTCCACCCAAAGTATAAACCTTAGATTATATTAATCTTTCGATTCTTATTATATTTTAAAAAAATTTCCTCCGGTGCAAAATTCTAAGTTGATCTCCACCGTCAATCTGATCTTCAGATCGATGGTGCACAATCCATCACCCAGTGGTCCCCACCATCCACTCACCATTGCAAAAATCATGTGGTATCCATTGCACCTCTTTTGAGAGCGGGGCGGTATTTTTCATTTCGCAGCGATTCCATACACCGGTTGACGTGTGGCCTGAGCACTGTTCACAAAACCGTCGTCCATCGCACGTTAAAGATCGGACGTGGACTCAGCGCGATATGGGTGTCCACTATTTTATTTGAGGCCGCTCATCGGACGGTGGTCGCTCTTCGAAGAAGGCCGTCAGTTAACCAGGATACGGAGTAGTCATTAAAGCATCTCTGCCGTTAATCTGATCTGCAGATCGACAACCCATACTCCATCGTCCGGTCCCCTCGTCCATAGCAGTGCCGGTGGTCCCAATGCCACATCAGCATCCACGAGGTAGATTTCTATTGGGGTGGTTCGCCATTGGTTCCTCATCCAGTTAGCAAATCTGGACCCAGGAACTTTACTCAACATGGTTTGATTAAATTTTGAAGTCCGGGTGTGTTTTAAGGTTTATTGGCGCCTGTTTTTCCACCGTTGATCATGTGGGCTGATCTCATCCGACAGCCCACGATCATCCTAAACCCCACACACCATTTTTAATCCATTTTCTCCATTTTTTCAAATAAAGTGACTCTGTCACGTTATTTTTTTTCTTCCACTCTCGACCGTCGATCTCTGTGCCATCGACAGCTCTGATTTAAACTATTCTTCTGCCTTCTCTTTGACTTCTCCGAATCAATATCAACCATTGGATGATGCTATCCAATGGCCATGCTCCCTCCATGTTGCTTCTGAAGCAGCGAACCTATACATGTAGGATTTTATAATAGTTTTTTGTATTTTGCAGAGTTTAAATGGTTTTTTTTTGCCATGCTGAAGAAAATTCACAGGCTAAGGGTGACGATCCTCCTACCTTTGATCCATTAAAAAAAATCATTTGCAAGGCTTAAAATTCACGTTTCATCGATGTTTCATGAGGCATTGATGCCATCTCACCCCTGCACAGCCCTGCATACCAGCAAAACATAGTTAATCAAGCACAGTCAGAGAGTATCAGTGCCAAAGACAAAATATATCAGAACAGAATATTGAAGACAGATCTTCAGGGATTATGGCTAATATGGTTTATCAAAAGCCTAATCCCCAATTATAAAACAAAGTTTGAAGAAAATATTAAGTGTTTTATCAACAGGAAGGCCTCCACTGCCACATCTGAGGCAAATTGATTCCTCCCAGCTACTGAAACGCCACCTGTGCCTCAAAGTATTTAATCATCAGCTGAAGTTATTGATCAGGACCAAATATTTTCTTCATAATGCAGCCAGAGGATAAATTCTTCAGAAAAACTAACGAAAAATATCAGTAGAGTAACTTCGACGTCACACAGAGCCTCAAAGGTCAAAAAAAGCTCCCACTGATCTTAATCTTAATGTAAATTATGTAAGTTTCTTCATTGAGCCCCCAAAAGGCTAGGAAGCCATTCAAGTCTGTATTAATTATCTTCAGAGATATTTTATCAGATCTCACCTCCTCATTCTTCTATATATACTTCTGCAGAAGATGAGTGAGGGGTTGGTTGTAGAACATTGAAATATAATTGAGCTTGAGACTTCTATCTGTAAATAGTGTTCACTGGCCGTTTGAGCTCTACTGGTGATAGATAGTGTTAGCGCTCAAATCTACCTCAGGCTGAAATGAAGTAAAACTCAAGGCTACATCAAACCACGCTCAGCCTCGTAGCTAGCCCTACGAGGACAGGAGAGGGCTCTCTCCGTCAATCTCGAGAAAATAAACAATAGGATGCGAGATGACTTATAATAAGAACCGATTTTAGGCTAGTAAAGAGATAGGTATGTTTGTTTTTTGGTTTTTTGGGTTTTTCGCTGGAGTAAATGGGAAAACAAATTTTGGGTCTGGGGATAAGGTCAGACCTTTGCAGAGTTCAAGCTGGGGCGAGGTAGGTGATGATCTTGATGCTTTAAATTGGATTTATGGATAGATTAGACCGACGAGGAGCTGAAGAGGGAAAAGAAGAACTTGGATCCTCTCCAAACAGCTGAAAACATATAGAACTAACTGAATTCAAAGGCTAAGCACTGTAAACAATGGATTCAACCTTATTTCACTCATTCAATTCAGTTCAGAAGCATAATGAAAGGATGGCATACATTAAACATGAAGAAACTTACAGTAAACAAAGAAGAAACATCATCAAGAACAGAACACCACAAGGATCCCAACAAGTGCCGCAAAACCCCTGATCTTTCCTTAGCCAAAATATGAAAAGTATGTACAATGATATCAAAGTATCCCAAGAGTCCAACCTCTCCAACCTCTGAAAATGATTGAGAAATTACAATATATAGATCACTCTAACACCTTTCCCCACCTCTAGGGGTCGAATTCCCTCTTCAGGGATCAGTTTCAACCAATTCTATTCATGGAGCTACAATCTAGGCAGCTAACAACTTGCCTCTAAAAGAGTGGAAACTGATCCATTACATGATTTTTTACCCTTTTGAGAGTGAATCTTCTATAATAGATAAAAATAAGCCAAAGTTACATGTCAAACATGAATTTACATCATAAAAACCCAAAATTTCCATCCATAAGCAAAACTGGTCCATACTAGGCGAAAATCTGAGATGGCAGCTGAAAATTCAGGAAAAATTTAAGTGGGTCGCTTTTGAGCCGAGTGGGCCGCGCGTTTTCCAGCCTGAATTTGAGGTACTTCCCGGCATCCAAATTGAGCTCATGATAGCTCGTTGGAAAGCCCTGGATGTTGACTATCCAACCCAAGTGGAATTTCTGAATTTGGAGCTCATTTGACCCTCCAAAACTTCTTTCTCCCATAAGTACTTCCTCCTGGTGCAAAAGGTGGCAGCAAGGTGGTTTTCATGGTGTTTTTGAGCTCTTTGACCATCCAGATTTTGATGAAATGCTTAGGTGATTTCTGAGGATGCATAACTAACCATGAAAAATCCAAAAATGCAAAAATTTCCTCCAGCAAGTGTCCCAAAAAAAAGTGAGCAAATGAGGGTGAGACCCACTTAACTGAAAAACCTGTTTTTTGACCCAAAAATTTGAAAATGACAAAATTTTCTCCGAATTTTCCCAAATTCAGAGCGGAGGTCCTCCATCATGTGTCCTGCCCATTCAATGAAGCCTCGGCCAAAATCCGAAGTGGATTAGGCCTTTTCCGCTGTCTTAGTGCTTCGAGCAACCTCCTCTTCAGAATCTTCATTCTCGCTTTGCAGACATGCATGCGAGCCCAATAATGGCCTTTCATGTGACGAAGCATGTCTTTGTCTCGATTGGCCTTCGCCAACAATTTCTCCATGTGAATGTTCACATGTGTGAGTACAGTATCTCGGTCAGCTGGTGTCATGTCACCGGGTCTCTTTCGATTCCACTGTCGGTCCTCACGGATTCGACGCAACTCATAATATGTGAGCTCATCCTCAAGCTTTTTGTTGCACTACTCCAAATAGTTAATCACCCACTGAGCCTTCTGCAATTGATCTTTCATCTTGTCATTCTCGGCCCTTTGCTCCTGGATGACTTCCCTCAGTTTCGAGCTAGGAGAGCTCGCATCAACATCAATGACTGTGAAATCTGTGTCCCGGCCTCCTGATGGGCCCTCATCATGCATGGGCCTCTTGCCCCTATCCTGTACCTGTACCTGCGCTGAAGAAGAAGGCGAGACCCCTTCCACATCATGTGGAGATAATACTCGCTCTGCTGATGAAGTCGGCAAGACCCCTTCCACCTCACGTGGAGATAATACTCGTCGTGTCGCTGCAAATAAGGCCATGTGGCCTCGCTGATATGTCTGAACCAAAGGAGCGCTGATATGCTCAACCTCAGGCATGTCCGGCTGGTGTGAAGGCTCTCCTGCATCATGAACTGTCTCGGGAGGCGGCTGTGGCACTCTGAAAAAGTCTCTAGAAATGAAATCCTCCCAAGTGATGCCCTGCTCTGCCAACTGATGTAACACTATGATCTTGATCAAAGCGTAATGGTATATACTCCTGTACTGCTGCATTGGGCTCGTCTTCTTTTGCACAAAAATCACCATCCTCTCTATTTTGCGATATATGAAGTACGGAATATTCATCATACGTACCCTTGTGAAGTGCATCAACAAACGAATATGGTACGCAAAGAGACGAGCATATCTACCCTCACAACTAAAATACTGAATGATGAGTTTCATCAGCGGTGCAAACTCATCCCTCAAAAATCTGAATGGAAAAACTCTGCTCAAGTAACTCATATATCCAGTTTTAATGTATGGATCATAGTGGAATTTCTCTAAATGCTGACGTTTGTTCCATTCCTCGCCCATGTTTGGTATGCCAGTGGCTTGAGCAATAGTCAAGGGTGACAAAATGAATTCAACCCCGGCAAGATTTACCCGGCCATCCCGTAAATGTAGAACAAACAAACGAGCCAATTCACGATGAAGCCGGGTTTGTGCAATCATCTCACAAAATCTGAAACATGACAAATACCGAAAACAATCCATTGCTAGTGGACATGCCTGCAACCGAGCCAAAGAAGTAGGCTCCTCTCTGCGATGATTACCACCTCTGCTAACTCTATGAGACCCCCGTGGCACATTACCTTCAGTCATGGAATCACTGCCTGAACCTTGCTCATACTCTGACTCTGTCTCTGACATGGCTCTGAACAAGATATTGGCACTATGTATACTGATATAAATGCAGTGAAAACAGAGTTATAATGTGTGTTTCAACACCCAATAAATATCCCCCACTGTCAAAGCACCATTAAGGAAACAAACAATGATACCAGCTCTGTTTTAGGTGGATTGAAATAGAAGCACAGTCTCTGTTTTAATTGCAAGTGCAATTTTACAAACGGTAGCAGGCAGTCTTTAGAATATTTGGTAAATTTTGTCAAAGGGAGCAATGCATCATATGACTTTGTTTGTCAATGGGCAGTGAAAACAGAGTTATAAAAACGTGTTATCAATGGGCAATGGGATACAATATGTCAATGATCATCATGGAACAAAAGTTATGACAGTGGTAAAACGATAATGAAGACCACGGTGGTATAATGGATGTGAAAACAGTGGGCTTTGAACATACATGCCAAGGTGGATATATCAATGATATAAGGTGGAGAAAATACTCATAAAACCATCCATATATATTTTAAAACCCTGAGGAACAAATCAGCCATGTATGTAGGGTTTTGCTCTTCCATTCAGATGTTTGAAGTCTTCAAGATACCACCAACACATTAAAAACTACTGGGCAATAGTTTAGAACTTGTTTGAAGGCCGTTGGAGACGATTTAAATTGAAACTGGGCGCTCAACACGACTTTTCTGAACTCTGCTGGCAAGTGGGTCGCGCGCGATCAAGTGGGTCGCTTTTGCCAAGTGGGTCGCTCACGTTATAATTTGCACTGGAGAAAACGCCCAGGTGGGTCGCTTTTCCCAAGTGGGTTGCTTTTGCCCAAGTGGGTCTCACGACCTCCAACTCTGTCAACAATGCTCCAAAATTCGATTTCGGCCTCCAAACTCCAGATTTCGACTTGTATGCTATGGATCTTTGGAAATGAAACTTGTTTGCCCTTTTATACATGATGTAAATATCTTTCACAATCATATTTGATCCAAATCTATTTGATAACCCATATTACAATGTTTTTGCATTTTCACTTTTGGCTTTTTAATACAATATCTTTTTTGGCTTTTCTGAGTTTTGATTTGATGATTTTGTTATCTTCGTGTGACCATGGCTCTCTAGCTTAGAAAATATCGCAGGTCTGCGTTGAAATCGCTTCGGGTGAAATAAATACAATTTCTCACATAAAATAATATTTCAACAATTTCTAGTTCCAAAACAGAGTTTTGGACTAGAAATGTTTTTAAATGCTAATGATAAAAATATGAAATCAAAATTTGCGGAACCATCCTCATCCTGCAGGCTTTATGACTGGTATGCAAATGACTCGAAAACCCTAGACACTAGGACCAAAGACACTTATTGACATTCAATGACCATAAATGAAATGACAATGATTTTGAGTGATTTTTGAGGAAATTTTTTTTTTAAAATAGCACTGCAGGTGTAAGCATGAGGAAACATAAGACAACAGACCCCTTCGTCAGTCAATGGCATGCTCCTAGCGAAATGCAACGAAGTGGAACAAGCGAGACACCTAAGAATGAATATGCAAAAACGAAATGATCACTGACGGAGGGCTGTAAGGACCGACTCTAACATTGGCTCCAATGGGGATGGTGGCTCCATGGAGATGCCAAGAACGACAGATCTCTGGGGGAGTCAGACAGTGCCTTTCATCCATTGGGCGATGGAATTATTATTTCAACTGATAAAACAAAACTTTGGACATTTTTATTGACTGCAGATTTGACTAAAGACTGACTGAAATTTGACCAAAACTGACATGACCAAAACTGACATGACCTTAAAACTAAAGACTGATAAAACTGACTTGACAATTTCAAACCAACCAACCTCCATCTCCAGAATTATAGCCTTCGCTCCGGGCCCCAAACTGAAGATGAGAGATCGGTACACACTTGCAACGAAACAAAAGTAAAATGATATATACAATGATAATGAGATCAGCAGAAGATACTCAGAAGTAATATCGCTTCAGCAACCGACCATTGATCGGTCCTCCAAGACAATCATCTCCATTCATTTCTTTGAGAAGAAATGCATTTTGACCCCGATACGCTGCAATCTTAAAAGGACCCTTCCACAGATTTTCAAATTTGCCGTGCTTTCCCTTATCCTCATTCCGAGCATCCCATTTCAAAACTACCTCATCCAACTGAAACTTATCTTCTTTCGCCTTTCTTTCGTAGATCTTCTTTATGCGCTCCTGCAACTTGAAAGTATTTTGAAATACCTCCTCTCGTGTCTGCTGTAAATGAATCATCTGATTAATCCTCCGCTGCATATGATCTTCCTCACTCCCGGCCTCCTGAAGCAATTTGACTACCGGGACAGCAAGTGAAGTAGGAAAAACCGTATCCGTTCCATACACCAACTCGAAAGGAGACATGCCAATATACTTTTTCTGACTTACCCTATCAGCCCACAATGCATTCACTAATTTCTTGTGCCAGGCATTTTTGTTGATTTCCAGCAATTTCTTAATGATATTCACCAATGATTTATTTGAAGATTCCGCCAAGCCATTTCCTTGCGGATGGTAGGCGGTCGAATGCCCCAAGGTAATATTGTACTTAAAGCAAAAGTCAACCATCCTCTTAGACTTAAAGGCCGCTGCATTATCTGTGATTATTTTACTAGGACACCCAAAACGTGACAGAATATTGTTTTCAAGAAAAGAAATAATTACCACATCCGTGGCCTGTCGAGTGGGAATCGCCTCAATCCACTTCGTGAAGTAGTCTATAGCTGTCAGTATCCATCTATGCTGTCCGGAAGATGCTGGGTGGATTTCCCCGATAAAATCCAATCCCCACTGCTGGAATGGTGCACTAACTTCAATTGGTTTTAGAGGCAAAGGCTGTAGTTTCTGCTTCCCTTCGAAAATTTGACACTCATGACAATTTTTAACAACCTTGAACACATCAGAAAACAAAGAAGGCCAATAATACCCCGCCCTTAGAATCTTATTCGCTGTGGTCTTCCAAAACAAATGACCTCCACAGTCACCTTTGTGAAAATCCTCCAAAACTTTTTGAGCTTCCTCCTCTACCAAACAATTCAACAACATACCTCCAGGATCTTTCCAATATAATGCAGAATTCAGAATGCAGAATTTAGCAGCTCTTAACTTCAATGTTCTACTCTTATTCCTAGGCATCCCGGGCGGTGTAGACAAATTCTGAAGCACGTATAAAATGTCAGCATACCAAGGGGAAGAAACAAAAATATCGGATACCTGAACTGACGTACTTTCCTCATCTTCATCGGACATGGCAGCGATCAAATTTATGTCTAGAGCATGCAGATTTGTTTTAGCCATGAGCTTGGCGAGTCCTTGTCCTTTGATCAGCTTGGTTGGTTTAATTTCCACATCGTATTCTAACAACGCAGCGATCCACTTACCCCTTCTTCCCTCTGGATCTGCCTGTACCAAAACATCTTTAACCGCTGCGTTAGGAACGTATGCTATAATGTGGGAATGCAATATGTACACACGGAAATCTTTCAAGGCTTTTACAAGTGCAAGTGCTTGTTTCTCAATGATATTGTACTTCAATGCTCCATCTCTTATGATCCGACTGAAGAAAGCAATGGGCTTCTCAACTCCGTCCCTTTTTTGCATCAAAACAACTGCCAATGTGTGCTCAGAAGCAAAAGAAAATAAAATGAAGTCCTGTGTGTAATCCAGGCTGATTAAAATAGGGGCTGAGGAAAGAGATACCTTTACCAAAATGAATGACTTTACCGCCTCTTCTGTCCACCTTACATGACTGTCCTTTTTCAGCATGTTCGCGATTTCTCTAAGGTGTTCTGCAAGATTTGGAATGAAACGACGCAGAAAATTCATTTTACCATTAAATGACTGTATTTCTTTCTTATTCTGGGGCTGTTCAATCTGCTGTATGGCTTCAACACGTGCAGGATCAACTCGAATGCCATCTTTCGATATGATGTGGCCAAGGAGCTTGCCTTCATCCATGGCAAAAAGGCTCTTTTTCGGATTCAGCGAAATGCCATATTTTCTGCACTTCTGGAAAACAATTTTCAAATGATATAAATGTTCCTCATCAGAATTGGAAAATACAGTTAAATCATCAAGGTAAACAACCAAAAACACATCTTTCTCGTTGGAAAAAGCCATGTCCATTGCACGCTGAAAGGTAGTGCCTGCATTCTTTAAACCAAACGGCATCTTTGCATAATGAAATGTTCCCCAAGGAGTGGTGAACGCAGTCTTGTCACGATCATCTTCCTGCACTAAAATCTGATTATAACCCGAGTATCCGTCGAGTAGTGACATCCTTGATGCTCCAACTACTCGCTGCAATATATGGTCCATTTTTGGCAGCGGATAATTGTCTTTTAATGATACCTTATTCAAATTTCTGAAGTCAATACATAAACGGATCTCACCTGTCTTCTTTCTCACGGGCACCAAATTTGATATCCAATCTAAAAATCGAATAGGCACAATGATTCCTGACTTATACAACCTATTTACCTCTTTTTCGATCGAAGGTAGCAGCTTTGGATTGATTCTCCTCAACTTTTGACGAAAAGGCTTCTGATTTGGTTTGATGGGGATAGTATGTTGAATGATGTTAGTATCATATGTTTTTAGATCTGAATAATCCCACACAAATGCATCAGAAAATGAAGACAACAATTTCACATATTCTGCCTTTACCTTTGGTGACAATGACTTTGATAATTTTACCATCTTGGGATTCTCGGCTGTCCCAATATTTACCTCTTCAACACCTTTTTCTGTTGGCCTCAATGTTGGTATGCGGGCTACATCATCTTGATCAAACAACTCTTCCAAAGGAATCAATCCTTTAGGAATGATGTTATCCTTAAGTTGCAGCACTTCCATTTGGTTTATCTGTATGTCATCATTGCCATCATCATGTTCCGTATCTATGGAGGAGTCTTTAAACTTACCCTTATTCTGCAGAAATTCAGAAATCTCCTCATCATCCTGAAAGACTTGCCAACATCGTTGATTGTCTGGAACGGTAGGGCGGTGTTTCACATGAATCTCGAATTTGTTGCTGGAATTCATCGGAATTTTAAGATTGCTTGCTGCCTTAGCAAGTCCATCAGCAACACCATTTTGTATGCGGGGCACACATGTCAAAGTATGATCAGAAAATAACTTCAGAATGTCTAAGACCGCATTACGGTAAGCCCTCATGCGAGGATGCTTAGCCTGAAACTCACCTTTAACTTGCTTTATCACCAATTCTGAATCACCGTATACTGCAATCCTTTTCGCTTTCAGCTTCTTAAGAATCTTAAGACCAGCAATAAGAGCCTCGTATTCCGCTTCATTATTAGAATAGTCAAATGCCAACTTATAGGAACACACTCTCACATTGCTCGGGACCTTATCCGGAGCGGAAAACGGACTACGAATCCAAACACCAATTCCAGCACCGTCGCTGCCCACTGCGCCATCAAAATCCATGGTCCAAAGACCATTTTCATCGTCCTCTAAATGCTGAAACTGTACCGGCTCTGTTTTTCCTGTTTGCTGCCCATTGTCTTCAGCTGATTGCTCCATACTAGCCTGTTTTTCTCTTCTTTCTTTTTGCAAAACTTCTCTAAAATTCTCAGTGATTTCTGGTATATCTTCTGCCTGAACTAATTGACTTTCTATATCATTAAAACTATCAGCAAGCAACACAAATGACTCTAAGTCGGTATGTACATAATTTACAGGATGATTGATTGGTTTCTCTTTGCTAGTTATCATGTATTTCATCTTCTGCTCTCGATATAACTTTCTCATTTGACCGAAGACTGGAATTGTAGCATAAGAGAAATCTAACTGAAGTGTACCTTTCAACTTTTCCCCCCAAGATCTTGCAAGGAGCATCCCGAATCGTGGAGGAATGTCGGCAACCACCACATCCATCAAAACATTCTTCGCTGGAATTTGATCTAAGCTTACAACCAAATCTTTGATGAGTCCTATACACTTTACCCGGCTGGAATCAAATGAATACAAATCATGATATTCTCTTGTAATGTCTAATCCCAACTTTTCCATGATCGCCTTTGGCATCAAATTGTGCGAAGCACCCGAATCGAGCATAGCATTGTGCAATATATATTCGTGCAACCTCAAACCGATGTAAAAAGGAGGAACATTACTGTCAGGGGACTCACCATTTAATGCAGGCCCAAAAATCAATTCCGGCTGATCATCCTCAACATTTACTGTGTCAATCATTGGATCAAAGTTCAGAATTTTGGAGACTTGACTACGGTAGCTGTTGTTCTTCATGATTTCTGTCAAAGGAATAGATATTTTCAGTTTGGAAATTTCATTTTCCAAACTAAATGCTGAAACTTTCTCAACCTCTTTGACTGGAACTTCCTTCTTTTCAGCCTTGTCTTCCACTATGTTTGACTGATTTACCTTTTCTGCTGATGATACTTTACTAGTTGCGGGATCAATTGTCTCTTTTCCTCTCTTCTGTGGTATTGGTGAATCCGTCTTCGGTGCTGAAGCTTCTTTTCTTTTCTGCATGGGATTTATGGGCACATCTCGATTTCTCAATGAGTATTGTTTCTGCTGAGCGGTTAATGCATTCATATATCCTCTTTGATATTCTTCCGATTCTTCCTCTAAATCTGCATCATTTGTTAGGATGAAATCTTCATCTTTCTGAACAACTGAACTTTCTCCGTATTCTTTATCCTCAGTGATATAGATAGGCAGATCATCGGGAGTGAAGAAATGATTTTTCTCACCTGAAACATCATCATCATCGTCAGAATCATGACTCACAAAATTCTGCAAAAGAGGTGTCTTAATCTACTGTTGGGCTGCTGGCTCTGGTGGTCTTTGTTCACGCTGCTTTATTCTGAACTGTGGCTGCTGCTGGCCACGATAATTTGGATTGCGAATCTGCGTTTCTGATTTGTCAAGATTCATTCTCTTAAACATTTTCTCCATCTCACGAATCAAGTGATGTTCAGATGTAGATGTGGAAGGCTCTTCTTTTATTGTCACTCTCTTCTCTGCTTTCAACCGTGCTCTTTTATCGTTCAGATTTTCCTCAACACTAACAGCGATCTTCTGCATATCTTCTAAAGTTGGCGAATCTCTATCACGAAGGGAATAAGCCATCTCCGGATCAAAGCCATCCGGGAATTTAAGGAGAGCAGACTTTTTAGACGGTCTCAAGTCATCTGGAATTGCATTGTACACTGTATTGAATCTAATAATATAATCCTGAACAGACTCACCAGGATTACGTTTGATACTTGTATATTCTGAAGTAATCTACAGCGGATCCTTTTTCATCTCCCATCGATCTAAAAACTGATCCTGAAGTTCTTGCAATGTGTTGATACTTCTGGCTTGTAGAGCTCTGAACCATTTACGAACTTCTCCTCCAAAAGTCTGAGCAAACAATCTCATTGAAACATTTTTTGCATCAACTTCATGCAGATCCAAGAAGTCTGTCATTCGAATGATATGCTGCTGAGCGGATATACTCTGTGGTGTGCCATCAAATATGGGAATTTTGCTTTGGTAATCAGCAGGCATAGGATCTAAATTGGCTGGCAAAGCAAGAGGTGCAAATCTGGCTGCCATGACTCTTGGCGGATTGATGATAATCTGCTGTCTAGGAGAAATAGGAGGACTCAGAGCAGTAGGTCTGTGAGGTGTATTTGGTGGAGACGGAGGAGAGATTACTATGGATTGCTGATCAGAAAAATCAGGCTGAACCGGAATGGTAGGGATAAAGGGAGGCTCAGTAGGAATTCGTGAACTAGATGCAAATTCAGATGGTTCAAAAGTTTGTGGATCAGATTCAGTGAACTCAAGAGTGTTGGTATCCACAATGGAATTTTGCAACTGTCTATCCAAGTAATGTGAAACAAATCTATATTTCAAATCTTCGGTAAACAATGGATCCGGAACTAATCTGGACAACTCAGTTTCAGAAAAATTTACAAACAAGGATGTTTCAAATCGTGCATCGAAAGGAATTTCATCAACATATATAATTTTTACAGGACAGGATGCAGATCTGGTAAGCAATCTGGAACTCCCAAAACTCACTTGACTTTCTCTTTCAGAACTTTCTTGACTTCCTTGCCTTCTAAGGATCCTAGGAATCAGATTTGGATTTTCAAATACTGTTGGTGGATCAGGGTCAGGATTCGACCTAGTATTCCTTCTTGAAGCCAGTGTATTGATCTTCTCGGGATAAATTTCAAGGAACACAATTAATTATTTTCAACCTTTCGACTTCTAGACTCAATC
Source organism: Pinus albicaulis (assembly GCA_034641835.2). Lineage (NCBI taxonomy): Eukaryota > Viridiplantae > Streptophyta > Pinopsida > Pinales > Pinaceae > Pinus > Pinus albicaulis. The sequence continues at coordinate 56,124 of JAXQQM020077972.1, forward strand.
ATCCAAAGGGTCTAGAACGAAATAAATATACTGGGGTGATTTACAAATTAAGTGCTGCACTCACAAGCTTACCGGAGATCGACTGAAGCAACGTTTATCTACTACTGCTTATGCATAGAAAAAGCGTTTCGAAAGCTACCTGGCGTGACTTCAGACTCCATCTAAGACTCATGGAACAAACACATCAACACGCAAACCATTGAGATCTTCCCCAGTATGGTCGCCACTATGTTAGCGCTCAAATCTACCTCAGGCTGAAATGAAGTAAAACTCAAGGCTACATCAAACCACGCTCAGCCTCGTAGCTAGCCCTACGAGGACAGGAGAGGGCTCTCTCCGTCAATCTCGAGATAATAAGCAATAGGATGCGAGATGACTTATAATAAGAACTGATTTTAGGCTAGTAAAGAGATAGGTATGTTTGATTTTTGGTTTTTTGGGTTTTCGCTGGAGACTAACTGAATTCAAAGGTAGAGCATTGTAAACAATGAATTCAACCTCACTTACTCATTCAATTTAGTTCAGAAGCATATGAAAGGATGGCATACATTTAAACATAAGAAACTTACAGTAAAAAAAGAGGAAACACCATCAAGAACAGAACACCACAAGGATCCCAACAAGTGCCGCAAAACCCCTGATCTTTCCTTAGCCAAAATATGAAAAATATGTACAATGATATCAAAAGTCTCCCAAGAGTCCAACCTGTAGAATGCCTCAGAAATTACAATATATAGATCACTCTAACACCTTTCCCCACCTCTAGGGGTCGAATTCCCTCTTCAGGGATCAGTTTCAACCAATTCTTTTCATGGAACTACAATCTAGGCAGCTAACAACTTGCCTCTAAAAGAGTGGGAACTGATCCATTTACATTATTTTTACCCTTTTGAGAGTGAATCTTCTAGAATAGATAAAAATAAGCCAAAGTTACATGCCAAACATAAATTTACATCATAAAAACCCAAAAATTCCATCCACAAGCAAAACTGGTCCATACTAGGCGAAAATCTGAGCTGGCAGTTGAAAATTCAGCAAAAATTTAAGTGGGTCGCATTTGAGCCAAGTGGGTCGCATTTTTTCCAGCCTGAATTTGAGGTACTTCCCGGCATCCAAATTGAGCTCATGATAGCTCGTTGGAAAGCCCTGGGTGTTGAATATCCAACCCAAGTGGAATTTCCCAATTTGGAGCTCATTTGACCCTCCAAAACTTCTTTCTCCTAGAAGTACTTCCTGCTGGTGTAAAAGGTGGCAGCAAGGTGGTTTTCATGGTGTTTTTGAGCTCTTTGACCATCCATATTTTGATGAAATGCTTAGGTAATGTCTGAGGATGCATAATTAACCATGAAAAATCCAAAAAATGCAAAAATTTCCTCCAGCAAGTGTCCCAAAAAAAAGTGAGCATATGAGGGTGAGACCCACTTAACTGAAAAACCTGTTTTTTGACCCAAAAATTTGAAAATGACAAAATTTTCTCCGAATTTGCCCAAATTCGGAGCGGAGGTCCTCCATCATGTATCCTGCCTATTCAATGAAGCCTCGGCCAAAATCCGAAGTGGATTAGGCCTTTTCCACCGTCTTAGTGCTTTGCGCAACCTCCTCTTCAGAATCTTCATTCTCGCTTTGCAGACATGCATGCGAGCCCAATAATGGCCTTTCATGTGACGAAGCATGTCTTTGTCTCGATTGGCCTTCGCCAAAAATTTCTCGAGATGAATGTTCACATGTGTGAGTACAGTATCTCTGTCAGTTGGTGTCATGTCACCGGGTCTCTTTCGATTCCACTGTCTGTCCTCACGGATTTGACGCAGCTCATAAAATGTGAGCTCATCCTCAAGCTGTTTGTTGCGCTGCTCCAAATAGTTAATCACCCACTGAGCCTTCTGTAATTGATCTTTCAGCTTGTCATTCTCGGCCCTTTGATCCTGGATGACTTCCCTCAGTTTCGAGCTAGGAGAGCTCGCATCAACATCAATGATTGTGAAATCTGTGTCCCGGCCTCCTGATGGGCCCTCATCATGCATGGGCCTCTTGCCCCTGTCCTGTATCTGTACCTGCGCTGAAGAAGAAGGCGAGACCCCTTCCACATCATGTGGAGATAATACTCGCCGTGTCGCTGCAAATAAGGCCCTGTGGCCTCGCTGATATGTCCGAACCAAAGGAGCGCTGATATGCTCAACCTCAGGAATGTCCGGCTGGTGTGAAGGCTCTCCCGCATCATGAACTGTCTCGGGAGGCGGCTGTGGCACTGTGAAAAAGTCTCGAGAAATGAAATCCTCCCAAGTGATGCCCTGCTCTGCCAACTGATGTAACACTATGATCTTGATCAAAGTGTAATGGTATATACTCCTGTACTGCTGCGCTGGGCTCGTCTTCTTTTGCACAAAAATCACCATCCTCTCTATGTTGCGATATATGAAGTACGGAATATTCATCATACGTACCCTTGTGAAGTGCATCAACAAATGAATATGGTACACAAAGAGACGAGCATATCTTCCCTCACAACTAAAATACTGAATGATGAGTTTCATCAGCGGTGCAAACTCATCCCTCAAGAATCTGAATGGAAAAACTCTGCCCAAGTACCTCATATATCCAGTTTTAATGTATGGCTCATAGTGGAATTTCTCTAAATGCTGACGTTTGTTCCATTCCTCGCCCATGTTTGGTATGCCAGTGGCTTGAGCAATAGACAAGGGTGACAAAATGAAATCAACCCCGGCAAGATTTACCCGGCCATCCCGTAAATGTAGAACAAACAGACGAGCCAATTCACGATGAAGCCGGGTTTGTGCAATCATCTTGCAAAATCGGAAACATGACAAATACCGAAAACAATCCATTGCTAGTGGACATGCCTGCAACCGAGCCAAAGAAGTAGGCTCCTCTCTGCGATGATTACCACCTTTGACAACTCTATGAGACCCCCGTGGCACATTACCTTCAGTCGTGGAATCACTGCCTAACTCTTGCTCATACACTGACTCTGTCTCTGACATGGCTTTGAACAAAATATTGGCAATATGTATACTGATATAAATGCAGTGAAAACAGAGTTATAATGTATGTTTCAACACCCAATAAATATCCCCCACTGTCAAAGTACCATAAGGAAACAAACAATGATAACAACTCTGTTTTAGGTGGATTGAGATAGAAGCACAGTCTTTGTTTTAATTGCAAGTGAAATTTGACAAATGGTAGTAGGCAGCCTTTAGAATATTGGATAAACTTTGTCAAAGGGAACAATGAATCATAAGACTGTGTTTGTCAATGGGTAGTGAACAATGGGCATAAGAACGTGTTTATCAATGGGCAATGAGACACAATATGACAATGATCACCATGAAACAAAAGCCATGACAGTGGTAAAACAATAATGATGACCACGGTAGTATAATGGGTGTGAAGACAGTGGGGCTTTGACAATACATGCAAAGGTAGATATATCAATGATATAAGGTGGGAAAAAACTCATAAAACCATCCATATATATTTAAAAACCCTGAGGAACAAATCTGCCATGACTGTAGGATTTTACTCTTCCATTCAAATGTTCAAAGTCTTCAAGATATCACCAACACATTAAAATATACTGAGCAATAGTTTAGAACCTGTTTGAAGGCAGCTGGAGACGATTTAAATCGAAACTGGGTGCAAAACGCAACTTTTCTGAACTCTGTTAGCAAGTGGGTCGCATGCGATCAAGTGGGTCGCTTTTGCCAAGTGGGTCGCATGCGTTATAATTTACACTGGAGAAAATGCCCAGGTGGGTCGCATTTTCCAAGTGGGTCGCTTTTGCCCAAGTGGGTCTCACGACCTCCAAACTCTGTCAACAATTCTCCAAAACACGATTTCGGCCTCCAAACTTCAGATTTCGACTTCTATGCTGTGGATCTTTGGAAATGAACTTGTTTTCCATTTTATACATGATGTAAATATCTTTCACAATCAGATTTGATTCAAATCTATTTGATAACCCACATTACAATGTTTTTGGCATTTTCACATTTGGCTTTTTAATACAATCTCTCTTTTGGCTTTTCTGAGTTTTGAATTGATGATTTTGTTGTCTCTTGCAGGGGTATGGCTCTTTAGCTTAGGAAAAGATCAGAGGTCTGCTTTGAAACTTCTTCTTGGTGAAATGAATACAATTTATTACAAAAATAAAATTGAACAATTTCTAGTTCCAAAACAGAGTTTTGGACTAGAAATGTTTTTAAATGCTAATGATAATAAAAACATGAAATCAAAATTTGCGGAACCATCCTCATCCTGCAGGCTTTATGACATGTATGCAAATGACTCGAAAACCCTAGACTCTAGGACTAAAGACACTTATTGACATTTAATTACCATAAATGAAATGATGATGATTTTGAGTGATTTTTTGGAAAAAAATTTAAAATAGCCCTGCAGGTGTAAGCATGAGGAAACATAAGACAACAAACCCCTTCGTCAGTCAATGGCATGCTCCTAGCGAAATGCAACGAAGTGGAACAAGCGAGACACCTAAGAATGAATATGCAAAAAACGAAATGATCACTGATGGAGGGCTGTAAGGACCGAATCTAACAGAATGGTCTGAGATACCCACCGACCCCTACCACTCTACCAAAGAAGGATTAGATCCACACCCAGAATGATAAGGTACAAATGCAGATGAAGCTACAATTTAGGGATAAACTCACGAAGGATGTAGACAAGGTAGTGACCGCATACGATCATCTCATCAGCAGTATCGACTCGATGGTAGAAATGCATCACATACATTCCATGGGTACCTTGACCCAAAAAAAGGCGTGGGAAGAAGTAATGTAATATATCCAGTAATTTCTAGATCCAATTAGACCGGAAGCCATCCCAAAGGACCTCCTAACTACCAGGGAAAATATCGTACAATATGTTGTTGAACTGGTTAGGATCTTCACCAAGATGGATACGTTGTCTAATAAAATCAATTCAAAGAAGCACATGATAGTTGTGTATCCACTTGAATGCTTGCACAAGATCAGTGAGGACATGCCTCAACTCACCCCAATAGCCACTAAATATCAAGCCTGACAGACCTATCTCAAGGAGCAGCAATAGGTGGAAACCCTAGCCCTCTCTATCACAAAACTACTCCCATGAAATTAACTGTACAAATAGGTCATAGATGTAGTCAAGTCACAGGTTGCAAAAGACATCAGGTCATAAGTCATGACCCTATGCAGGTCACAGGTCACATTTGTTCCCAAGTCGCAGGTCATCCCAACAGTAAGGGAGGCGAAGAGACAGGGTAACCCGAAAGTCAATTTTTTTTATATGTACTCCCTCAAGAGAGATTGTAAAGGGATTTTTGAAGGAATCCAAAAGGAGAGAGATATAATTGTATAGCATTGAATGTATGTTTTGCGAAAGAATACAAATTAATGTTTTGGATCTCACTATTGGATCTGATGGAGGCTTTCGCGTATTGACACCATGAATATAGTTCTTTGGAATGTTTTATACTATTCGTAACTGACCGATCTATATTTTTGTTCATACATTGTTTATATGTTTGAGCTCTTTTTTTATGTGGATGATGTAAGATGGTTTAATGTAGGGGTATGTTAACGACCTATATTGTTGATATGTACCTAAATATCTTCTAAAATATGTTTAGGTAACTAAAGGACATTTGATCATAGTGAACTGTTTCTCTTATGTTCAAGTGAGCCTCTGTTTGAGTATGGCCCTAATGAAGTTTTGCTAACAACACTCCTCACGGGTTGCATGATTTAAATTTCGCTTTCTATTCACTATGTTCATTTACAGGGTATCTATCAACCATTAAATTTGCTTCATCCAACAACTGTACATTCTCATGATTGCGAATCCCCTCTCTATCCAAGAAAGGGCACATATCTCACCAGTGTAATGGAAACCAAGCCCACATTCTGGATGGGATCCCTATAAAAAACAATGTAGATTGTATTTAGGATTTTATACTGGGGAGATCCCTATACTATTGGCAAGTCAATTTTGCCTGTCAACAGACCCTAATGGTGAGTTAGTGGATCTATAAGGTATTTTTTTAGGCTATACAACCAACAATATTGTTGAGTACAATGCAGCCATTGAACTATTGTCAGAAGCAATTACTCGTGGCATTACAAAACTGGCTATAAACCTTGATTCACAACTTGTTGTTCTTCAACTCAATGGGAAATATTCTATCAGACACCCTCAAATTTTGAGAATGTATCTGCGTGTTCATATTTTAGAAATAAATTTTAATTACATTAAATATCAACATATTTCAAGACAAATGAATAGATTAAAAAATGCATTGGATAATTATGTTTTAGATAGACATTTGTAGAATCTACAAAACTATGATCATCATTACATCATGCATTAAACAGGAATATATATATTGTTGGTTCGGATAGAGGTGACTTTTTATTGACAACTCTAGTGCCCCATCATTTAATTATCAACCTCAGGTAAGTCCTTTTATTTCAAGAGTGTTAGCACAGTATATGCCAGTCAACTGGTCTATGGATGCTCTTTGTCAGTCGTGAAGAAGGAATTACTAACTTCTTGAACTTGTTTATCCTATGAAGGGTGACTTGGATGGATCTTTGGCGTAAGATTGAGCAACAAGATTTGTGTTTCTCTACTGGAAGAAAAAAATAGCTTAACTAAACTGAACATCAATCTAAATAAACCAAGCAAGCATTGAAATGACAGTAATGGAATTAAATAGAATAGTAGTCTAACTAAGTTACTCATAAATGGAGTCGAATTGAATCAACAATCTAGTTAACTAAGCAACAATGAAGCAGCAGGATGACTAGCTGTGCAATAATGAAATAGTAGTATAACTAAGCCTGGCGATAATGAAACAACCATATAACTGAAACGGATTAAATAACTCGTACAAATATGATTAAGTAATTTTGCAATGGCGTTCTTTGTAGGACTTAATTAAGCAACACTGATCAAATAGTTAACTGCTTCGTTATGCTAGAAAGAGAACGTAATTCATAGAGATGAATAATGCTTAAATTTGCTTATTTATGATATGGAATTCAAATGCAGTGACAGAAAAAGAACTAGAACTATCTAACAAAACATTTCCACAAATAGGATTGCACTTTTCCTACTCTAAGAACGCAGTTTCTAACAATCTTAAAGAAAGAGAGCTGTATTTGTATTGAATGGAGATATGCATTACAACTGCATCAGATTCACAAGTATTGGTTCTGTAACTATTCAGAATATGAAATCGTGCATGGAGCTCCTAGAGGTTGGGCCCAGACCACCAGAAGCCTCAGCACTGTAAAAAATTTAAAAGATGATTTTTCAAAACTCTATATCACATCCAGTGATGTTACAAAACATAATTAGACAAACTGTTCCTAATTTCACTATTACAGGATGGATCTCCTGTCCTGTTCTTCCTATCCCTTTCCTCCTCCATCCTTTGCCCTTTTAAAGGCGATCTTCGAAAATTTCGAGAGTGTTTCTCAAACGACATCCTGCTACACGTGGCTGTCATTTGAGTTCTCAGACTCAGATTTGCTTGTTCGCCTTCTACCAGTCGTTGGAATTGCTAGGGCCTCATATGCTTGCGTACGTTGGTTGGCTTCCATTCCCTGTTGGTCTAGGCATTCTTAATTTCCTGGACGTGAAGACAAAAGGAGTCAATTTCTTATTATAAACCATCCTTTTCATCATTAGTCTGATTGTTCCCATTTTCATGATCTTTTATTTCTTATTGTTAATGTGAAGAGGGATTCCCTCGAAATTATAATATAATTTGAAGTATTTACAGGGTGAGAATCATACCTTAATCTGGGCCCAACATACTCCACTGCTTACCTAGTTGCATGTCCTCATGCAAACAAATGATTAAGATGTAGTTGTGTTAAAGAGTAGGCAGGGTAGGCCTTCTTGTTGTGTGTCCTGAAGCCTTGTTTTTTTATGAGTGTAAAGGCAGTGCAGTGGCTCCTTCTGGAAATTCGTAATTGTGATTACTCCTCAGGAGGAAGACAGAGGAGAGGATTCCTGTATCTGCATCCCAACCAAGCAGGCCCCATGTTTTAGACTAGGCTGCTGTATGAATGGAACCTGGAGGCAGTAGCCTTGAAATTCCTGTAATTGAATGGCTCCCTATTCTTCACATTGTTTGTGGAGGCCATCCACCGTTGCTTGGATGCTGCTAAGGCTGCTTCACGAATGTCCTCAAAGTATTCTCGTGCATTTTCTATGATATCTTTATGGATGGGTCCCAGCCTAGACCTTACACCTGGCCTTCTCATGAATTTCTTATGTTGGATGATCAGCTGCAAGGGTTTCGTAGGCTCCCCCCTGACCCATAAATCTAGACTATGTTCTCTTTTCTGGAAGATGCCATAGGATTTTGCCCACCTGATCTGGTTTTTGGCAAATGAAAGGAAGGCTTGCAGCTGTACACCCCCTATGAAGGGGATAGGGTTGTTGTCAGTGTCTTCTTCTAAGAAGAAGTTATGCATGTAGAGCTCACACAAGAGGCGCTGGACCTCCTCATCCTGATCGTTACAACATTGGAAAAATTCTTCTATGGTCTTAAAGGTAGTGGATTTCCCTGCTCTAACAGCTTTAAGTTTCAGGAGTAGATATCGCTCTGTTAGGAACAAGGCATAGTTGGTTGCCGGAGCTCTGCATGATAAAGCATCATCATATAGAGAGAAAATTGTAGAGATTTGTTTCTTAGCTTGCTCTACCTATTCTTGCACCGCTTTAACCTTTGCCTGCTCTCCTCTAAGCTGGGCGAATGTCTCATCTTCTGTAACAGAGAGGTCGGTGAACTTCTTTTGCAGTGCCTGATATTCTCGTAATGGCACTACCTCCTTTCTGCACTGTGTCAGTTCATGCCGTACTTGCACTAGCTCATTTTGTAATCTCTGGTTAGCAGCTATCTCTACTAAATGGGTGTAGGTAGGGGCTTCCTATGTTTGGATCCCCTTTTCTTCTATAACCTTCTGCTCAGTTTGTGTGGATGTTTCGATGCTGTTTGCCAGCCCTGTCTGTACTTCAGCTTCGGTGGTGTCTACCAGGTTGGTCTATACTTCAATTTTAGTAGTGGTTATCAAATTGGTTTGTGTTCTAGTTTCCATAGTGCCAGCTAAGTTGGTTTGTATTTCACTTTCAACAGTATTTTCTAGTTCTATTTGGGTCCCTGCAATAGAGGTTTCTGTTCTTGGCTTCCTGGCCCTTCTTTCTATTTTTAGTTGCTTCCTCAAATATTTCACCAATTTCTCCAATCTCTTGCAGATATTTCTTAATTTCTTAGTTCTCCTCACGTCTAAACCTTTACCTATTCTTATTTCAGTAGGTGATAGGGGAGTGGAATTATTTTTTTCAGGGATAGCGTCTAGAATGGTGTTTCTAATTACTTCTTCAGAATTTACCTCAATATGAGGGTCCTGAATAGGAGGAGCGATGCTAGCTCCTGGTGACAAAGGGGCTGTGTGTGTGTGTGTACTATGCTCCACAAGGATAGTGTCACCTAAATCATCTTGTGATTCCAATCTCTTCTCTGTCTGTCCATCACTATATACTTCATAATTATCAATGGGAGACAGAGCCTCATCATCTTATATTTCCTCTTAGTCAGGTAGGATGTTAGTGTGACCAGAGCTGCTGGGGGAGGTGGTTTTATCAGCAAATTCTTCTTGCTCCCCTACTTCCAATGAGTTTCTTAATTCAAAATTTGTCCTTATTTTCCCTAGGACTCGGGCCATTTCTTCCTCAAATTCTTGTAAGGGTGCGTGGGATGGTTTTGCTTCCTCTATGGTGTTCGAAGTTCCTTGGGGTGTTCTGGGCCGTTTTTTCCTGTTTGGATCTGATGTTGAAGTTTGGGTTCTTTTTATTCTTGGAGGATTTACCCTATGGGGCTCAAATTCGGTTCCCTCGGGGTTTACTTTTGGTTCCTGTGCTTCAGGGTTGACGAAAGTATGCCATACTAACTGCTGCCTATCTAGCTCATGAATGATGATTAACTTTATTAAGCCTTGGTGACTAACCATTTCTTGGGGCTTCTTGGCCTTTCTCAATCGAACAGTAGTATCATGCAATACGGAATTCGAAAAGGCAGGCAGATTAATTGAGATTTTTTGTTTGAGTGTAGCTAAAATTTTGAGTTGTCCAGGTTTTACCACATCCCGACGTCCTTCGCATGTAATGAATTTCTGGATGAATGCCACCAACTCCTGCCATGGATGGTGTAAAGAGGTAGGGTTAATCCCTCTAGTTTTTCGCTCCAATGGCTCATATGGGTCCTGGTATACTGCTACTGCTTCTCTCAGAAGGAGATTCTTTTCTTCCCATCTTTCCCTTTGCACTAGAATTCCATAAACTTCTGCTATGATTTCCTCTGTAATTGGTATAGTTCGGCCATTAACTCTGGTTTTCCCTTCCTGCAGGTTTTGCAGAAATTCTATTTCAATTCTCGTGTTGGATCCTTGTAATCTATGCACATATGTCAGCCATCTAGCTCGCTGGAGGATGGCACTTGCCGCTTCTGAGATCAGAAAGTCTGCAGGTTCGCTTCGAAGGGTATTTCCTCCCACAATTGATATGCTCTTTTCCTTTGGTTATTTTCCTTCTTGGCTCTGTTGTTTCGACTGGGTGTTGTCTGCAAGAGGAAGAGAGACTACGGCTCCGCGTAAATAGTATTCATGCCTTAATTGTAGTTTTTATCGATGCGTCTGACGAAATTTGTTCAGGGATTTCACATGCTTACCAAATTAAGGCCAATTACACCCCCTCTCTTGAAGAAAGGGTGCCCACGCCCTCAAGTACAGGAGAGATTTGGCCAGTTATGAATGCGGACACGGGAATGTCAAAATTTGGTAAATCTGCACATGGAGGATCGACAGTTAAGTAATTACTACATATGCAGCAAAAGGTCAGATTTAGAAGTTTTCGTAATTGTATCTTGTGCAGAGATGACCAGAATGCGAGAGAACATAGTATTGCCATTATTACGATATGATGTCTTTGCACGATTGAAAAGTTATGACGGAAGCAAGACTTAGTCAAGTAATGATTGGCGTTGTCATTCCAAAGTTCAAAATATGTAAACAAATATTTGTTATTTATTCTTATGGTAAGTCATGATTGTCACTAATTCGAGAAATAGCTTTGTGGTATAATAAAATGGAAGACAAGGTGTATGTAACAACAATTAGTTATTAAAGGAGCATTCTTTCATACCACAAGCAGAGCCAATGCTCCTAGTAGGTGTTCATAGCCTCGATAGGGTTTCTATTTAACTCGAAAAATGAGCCATGTTCCCTATGTAAGAATAGTTGTTTTTCCACTTTGATGGAGAGATCGCCATGATGGTATGGTAGCCAGGTAATCATGGTGCCACTCACTAGATTTGTAGCAAAATGATCAGGCCGGCTCGTGATGAGACCTCCTGTCCTTTAAGTTACTAAGAAGGTCATTACCCTGGTGTGGTTGCCATAATGGGAATGTTAGTTGCTACACTCTTATGAACATGGTAGGCTGGCTCGTGATGAGACCCCCTATCCTCTCTTAAGATTTGTATGTAAATGTAGTATTTTCTTTTGGATTGTAACATTTTGATCTATTAGGTCACTGTGTTGGTGTGGTAGCCAGATAGTCACAACGCCATTCACTAGGATTGTAACAGAGTGATCAGGCCAACTCACGATGAGACCTCCTATCCTTCTAATAGCTGAGAAGGTCATTACCCTGGTGTGGTAGCCATAATGGGCATGTCATCTGTTCAATCCTTATGATCATGGTAGGTTGGCTCGTGATGAGACCCCCTATCCTCTCTTAAGATTTGCATGCCACACAATGATTGCTAAGGGAGGCTCATTGACTCCTTAAGAGTGAGGGATGGTGAAAGAAGAAGAAAAATAATACCATTAATACCCCTTGTTCCATTTCTTCATGTTGTAGGGCCATATTACTCAAATAGTGCAAAAGGACATATCGTTATAAGGTCCTGAATTGTTTGATATCATATTTGAACTGTGGGTGTCTTAGCCTTTATCTTCATGTGTGCATATAATCAGCTTCCTGTTTAAGAATTATAGTGCCAAAGGACATCATATTTGGAATTTTACCATTTTCCTTCTCTCTTTCAAGTGCCATTCCCTGCTCAAGGTTACTCAATTATAAAAATAATGACTATTAAGACATTGAGCAGCAGCTGTTTAAAGATTGTTTGGAAAAAACACTAAAAAATGGTTGTTTTAGTTGAAGGAACAACAACTGTTCAAAGATGGAACAACAACTGTTTCAGAATTGAACGTCAAAATTAAGAGCGCGGGGAAAAAGCTGTTCAATTTGGTTGAACCGCTGCCGTTCAAAAATTAAACAGCAGTTGTTCTAGAATTGAACAAAAAAATTTGAAAACGCAGACAAAAAGCTGTTCAATTTGGTTGAACCGCTGCTATTCAAAAATTGAACAGCAGTTGTTCCGAAATTGAACAACAAAATTTAAAAACGCGGGCAAAAAGCTGTTCAATTTGGTTGAACTTTCGCTGCTCAAAAATTGAACAGCAACTGTTCTGGAATTGAACAACAAAATTTAAAAACGCGGGCAAAAAGCTGTTCAATTTGGTTGAACCGCTTCCATTCAAAAATTGAACAACAACTGTTACGGAATTGAACAACAAAATTTAAAAACGTGGGCGAAAAGTTGTTCAATTCGGGTGAACTGCTGCCGTTCAAAAATTGAATAGCATTTGTTCTGGAATTGAACAACAAAATTTAAAAACGCAGCAAAAAGCTGTTTAATTCGGTTGAACCGCGACCATTCACAAACTGAACAACAATTGTTCTCGAATTGAACAACGAAATTAAAAACGCGGGCAAAAGCTATTTAATTTGGTTGAATTACTGCTGTTCAAAAAATGAATAGCAGCTGCTCTCAAATTGAACAGCAAAATAAAAACAAAACAAAAAGATGTTCAATTCTGTTGAACTGCAGTTGTTCGCAAATTGAAAAGCAGCTGTTCTGGAATTGAACAATGAAATTAAAAAAAAACACAATAGAAAGTTGTTCAATTCAGTTGAACCGCGGCCATTCAAGAATTGAACAAAAACTGTTCTTGTACTGAACAACAATAATAAAAGAACACAACAAAAACTTGTTCAGCTCGATTGAACAACAGCCGTTTGAAAACTGAACGACAATTGTTCATAAACTGAACAGCAAAGTAAGAAACTACAAAAAAACATAATATTATAATGAAAAATTGATTGCAAATGAGACAAATGTACAACAAGAAAAACAATTATATACATTATTTACAAGTGATGCTGTCAAACCTCTCATGTACTTCAGTTTATGGGGTTGTCACCCCCTTGCGCCACAACTTGGATGGTGGGATCGTTTCGTGCTTGTTGACAGAAAAATTATTTCGTAAGAGGTTTGTGATAGAGGCGTACTCTGTGTCGGTTAACTCGAAATTTTGAGCTAGACCCATCTATAGTGGTCAAGGTGAGGGTACCATTTCTATGTACTTCCTGAATCTCATATGGACCAAGCCACCTTGTTTGCAGTTTTCCTAGAAAGTCTTGGAATCTGGAATCATAGAGGAGTGCCCAATCTCCTTTTTGAAATACCTTCTTTTTTATTAGGTTGTCATGCCACTTGGCTCGTTGTTGTTGAATGATCATTGTGCATTGCAAAGCAAGCAGTCAAATTTCGTCCAGTTCATTTATTTGTTGTAGTCTTTTAGCTTGAGCATCTGTTAAGTCCAATCCCACTTCCTGGGCTTTTCTCAGTGTTTTAATTTCGAACTCAATAGGGAAGATAGGTTCTATCCCAAATACTAGCTGATATGGTGAATATCCAGTGGTATTTCTCTAGGTTGTTCGATAAGCCCATAAGGCTTCTAGTAGTCTAGTGGCCCAGTTCTGGTGGTGTGCTTCTACTGTCTTGGTAAGGATTGCCTCCAGGACTTTGTTAGTACTTTCGACTTGTCCGTTTGCTTGTGGGTGGTAAGGAGACGTAACTCTGTGAATGATATGGTGATTTCTTAAGGTAGATATGATCTTATTGCCTGTGAATTGTGCCCTGCCATCGGTTATCACTTCCCTTGGTAGGCCGTATCATACGAATAATTCAAAGAGAAACTTAATTACTGATTCTTCTGTGGCTCTTGGCAAGGCTACTGCTTCCACCCATTTGGTGACATAATCCGTGGCAACTAATATGTGGGCTTTCTGGTTTGATGGTGGATTGAATGGACCAACAAAGTTCAACGCCCATCGTTCAAATGGTTCCACCACCAATTGTGGTTGCAGCGGCATTTCATCAGCTTGGCTTGGGCGGCCCATTCTTTGGCAACTATCGCAGACCTGTACATACTTCTTTGCATCTTTGAAAATCGTAGGCCAGTAATAGCCTAATTGCAACACTTTATGCCTCGTCTGTCATTCTGCGAAGTGGCCACCACAGGGTTCATCGTGATAGGCGCGTAATATGTCATGGATTTCATCTTCCCTTATGCATCTGCGTATGTGCATATCAACCCCTGTATGGAATAGGTATCCTTCAATCCAGGAGAATCTTGCATTGCACTGTACAATCAATTTTCATTCTCTCACCATTAAATGTCTGGGTAGTTTCCCAACTGCTAGATAATTTGCCACATCTACATACCACGGTGTTTTGACTGCTACAGCAAACAGGTGTTCGTTAGGGAATTGATCGTCAACTGTTAATGTGTCGTCTGTCTTGGGGACTCTAGACAAGAAGTCTGTGACCATATTTTCCTTCCTTGGACGGTCTTTGATTGTTATATCGAATTCCTGCAATAACAATAGCCAACGAGTTATTCTTCCATTCGTGATCAGTTTATTAGCTAAATATGTAATAGCAGAGTGGTCAGCGTACAAGAACACTTGATATCCGGTTATGTAGTGCTTGAATTTATTGATAGCATAAATTACAGCTAGGAATTCTTTCTCGGTTACTGTATAGTTTAATTTGGCGGGAGTAAGGTTTTTACTGATATAATAAATAGCATAAGGTTTCCGGTCTTCTTCTTGGCCAAGGGCTGCTCCTATTTTTGTATCAGATGCATCAGAAGAGATATGAAAGGGTAGTTTCCAGTTAGGACCTCGCAAGATTGGTGCTGTGGAGACCAGCTTCTTCAAGTCTATAAAAGCAGTGTCACATTTTTCAGTCCAATGGAATTCAACATTTCCAGTTAAAGCATATAGAGGTGCAGATATCTGTGAGATTTTTTTTATAAATCTGCGATAATATCCTGCATATCCCAGAAAACTGCGTACCTCCATTTGTATACAAGGTGTGGCCAGCAGGAGGATTACCTCTATTTTATCCTGGTCTACTTGTATTCCAGCTGCAGAAATGTAGTGGCCTAGGATTACCCTCTCAGTCATCATCAAGTGGCATTTTTCGTTTCTCAGACATAGTCTAGTAGCAATGCATCGTTCTAACACTTTGTCTAATGTTTCTAGCGCTTGATCAAAGTCTTCCCCATAGGGTGTAAAATAATCCATATAAATTTCGAGTCCTTCATTTATTAGGTTAGAAAAAATGATAATTATGGCTCTTTGAAATGTTGCTGGGGAAATACATAATCCAAACGGTAGGATTGTAAGCGAAAGTGCCCCATGGGCAGGTAAAGGTTGTCTTATCTTGGTCTTTGGGAGCTATTTGGATTTGATTGTATCCGCTGAATCCATCAAGGAAAGAGAAGAACCGTTTTCCAGCTAATGTGTCAAGGACTTGGCCAATGAAGGGGAGGGGGAAATGATCTTTTTGAGTTGCCTTATTTAGTTCTCTATAATCTACGCAGATTCTCCACTTCCCATTCTTTTTAGGAACGACCACCAAAGGGTAGACCCATTTGCTGTCTGAGATGGGATAAATGAAATTTACATATAGTAGCTTTTACAACTCTTATTTTACATTTTCCTTTAAATATGGATTTAGTCTTCATTGGGGTTGTCTAACACGACGCGTTTCCCTATCAGTATAGATATGGTGCGTGCACAGTTGTGGGTCCAAGCCCTTCATGTCTTGGTAATCCCACGCAAATGCACCCTGGTGCTGTTGGAGGATTTTTATAATTTTATGGTTTTGGCTATCATCCAAGCTAGTGTTAATATTCAAAATATTTCCTGGTTCGATCTCAATAGGTATACTATTACGAACAGTGGTTGTGGAACTATATTGGGTCTCAAAGTCCGCCACAGGATCCTCTTGTCCTTCATGTTCGAGGACTGTTTTCATCATTTGGCATTTCAAATTTTCAGGTTTGGGTGGCTGATTCATAACATTACTAATCATATCATCTTCAGTTTGATCCTTGAATTCGAGGGATTCTGCTAGTGTCAGACTTTGGACGAATGTTTTTCTCCCAATATGTATCTGGGTGTTTGTGAAATTTTATCGTTGGCGGACTTAGTTTGGAAGGAGGATAAATAATGATATTTTTTACAGAATTGCCTCTAGTGATAGTCATGCTACTTATTTGACAGCCTATGTAAGCATCTGTTGTGGCCATCCAAGGCCGCTCGAGAGTCAATGGGTGCCCTTCCATCTTGTTTTTTGGATTGATAACTAAAAAATCAGCTGGGTATTCCCATGAGTCCACCGAGACCATGATGTATTGCACTATACCTTCCGGTCTGATAACAGATCTATCAGCAAATTCCAGAAGTGTGGCTGTAGGTTCTAAAACTGATATGCCTAGTTTTTCACAAGCTCCTATAGTTAGGATGTTAATAGCTGCCCATAGGTCAACCAATGTGTTTGGAAATGAGTGTCCACAAATTTGTACGGTTACAATGGGGTTTCTTGGGTCTTCATATTTCACAAGTGATTCTCTACCTAACAACAAGTTAGATAGCGTTCCTACCACATGAACGGTAGGTGCAGCCATTGTTTTCTTAATTTTTTTTTTTTCACATAATTCCTTGATTGTATTTGCATATATAGGAATGTCTTGGATGGCCTGGAGAAGAGGAATTTTAATACAAAGGTTTCTTAATTCCCCCAGGATGTCAAAATCTGGGTTGATTATAGGTCTGGGTAGGTTTAATTTCTCAGGGAATGGTGGCGGAATCACTCTAAGGTCTTCAGGTCTTTGTTGGTCAATTGTTTCCTTATCTTTACCTGGTTCTGCTATATTTGTTGAGCTAGGCCCTGTGGATGTTTTAACTCGGGACTGAGGTGGAGTTGTGGCCTCTACAGGTAATATGGTACGTCCTAATCTTAACCTCAATTTGTTGCACTGTTTTTTTTCGTCATTGGGTTTTGGATCCTCTATGATCTGAATTAGTTGAACCGGTCTAATATTGGGATTGGGATTGGGTTGGGCTGGTAATTGAAGGTGTATGGCAGGCTACTAGTTATGATGAATAGGGTAGGGAGTTGGTAATTGTTGGGTCCCTACTCCTATCGGTAGATTTCCCATCCCGGTTGGTCGTTGCCAGTTCCAATTAGTGTTTTGAATAGGAGGGTTTGGCTAGTGGTTTTGATATGGGATATTCTACCAATAAGGGGGAGAACTAGGGAAGTTTTTCCAATTGCTTCCTGATGGAGGTTGTGTAGGCCAAGGTGGTATAGGAAATGCTTGGTTTCGCCAAGTTGGGAAGGGGTTTTGAGTTTTCCAAGTTGTTGCAGGGTTTTGCTGGCTGTATTGCGGAAACAGGAAGTATTGAGGCAGGTCTTGCGGTATGCCAGGTCGTGCCTGCCATTGCCAACGTTGATTCATTAAATAAACTGGCTCTATTTCTTCTTCTGCGTCCTTGTAGATGACTTTTAGCCCAGGGAGTGAAGGAAACTGGTCCATAGCATGATCCTTAATGCAGATAACACATGTCTGGACCATGTCTAAAGGACACTCCCTCTGGCTGTGCTTCTTCCGACATCTTGAGAAAAATATGGCCAGGTTTTGTTTGGCTATAGCTTGTTTTTGCTTGGCTTGTAAAACATCATTTTGCGTTGTCAAAGTACCCAGGATGTTAGTTTTGAAATTTTCTAAAAGATTTCCAAATTCTTCCCTAGTTACATTGCCATTGGTCTGCTTAAGATCACGCCCAACAGGTCTATTGCGTGAGCTACCTCGGGAGCATCTAATACATAAGGAGATAATCTCGTCATATTATTCCTGATAAATATATCCCTTCCCCATTATGTTAAGCATTTCAACCCATTATTCCTTCATCCCTTTAAGCATTGTGGTTTTTAAAATGTCCTTGGACAACGTGGTATATGGGGATCTTTGTAAATTATATTTAAATATTTCTACGTATTCCTCTAATGTTTCATTGTCTTTTGCAGTCATGTTAAAGATTTCGTCCTTTAGGTCTCAAGTTCGACAATAGTCTTGGTATTTGGTAAGAAAGGTATTCTTCATTTGGTCCCAGTTGTTTATAGTTCCCCCTCCTAATCCCATGAACCAGCGGAGAGCAGTCCCTTTTAAGGTGGAGGGAAATAATTTTAGTTTCTGGGGATCGGTGGTGTAGTCATATCCTCTGCATAAGACATAAAATTAAAATAGGAATGCATCATGATCTTCTGTGGTTAACCCATGAAAGTTGGGGATGTTGTGCAAGGGAATGGCTTTCATAGGGGCATTGGCAGCATGATCAACAATAGGGTACTCTAATGTTGATGTCTGCCTCTGATTCTAATTTTGATTATTTTCCATCTGATTAAAGAGGTGCCAGAAATCTTCAAGAAATTCTTGATCTGGAGGGGAGATTTTAATAGGCTTGGGAGGTGAATGCGGTGGGGGTTTTACAACACTTCCCTGATCTGGGATTCTAAGAAGTTATGTTTCGATTTCTTCTTTAGGGGACTTAGATTCTGATATCTCTATGTGAATTCCCCCACTAGTTTCTCCCCCGCATTCTTGCAAGTTGCAAGAGCCTCCCTCCTTTGAAGGGTCAATGTCTTTATGAATGACAGTCTGTAGGCTTTGCTTAGATCCCTCTGTCTTTCTGTGAATCTCAGCGTAGGCTACAGATGGTGAGGCTGCTGCCTGAGGGAGTATGTTGGAATTTCGGATGGAAACAATTCTGGGTCCTATAGATGCCTGAGATTTAGCTTTCCTAATTATTTCTTCTATATATGTTATTCTCCCAAGGATCACCAGTCCTTTGGGTTGTGAGGATGGTTGCGAATGATTTTGGATTGCTTCTATCTTCTTTTTCCTAGGCATAAAACAAGAGCACCTATCCTATAGTTCTTTGTATAATCTTGTTGGTGAGTGGGCTAAAGGACAAGCATGTTGCTTGCCAGTATGCAGGTTCTTACCTCTCATTTTCAATACCCAATTCTTCATAGCAATGGAGAAAAGATGAAATAAGGGAGATAAATCTTAACACTCTCCCCGGTAATGGCGCCAAAATGTTGGTTCGGATAGAGGTGACCTTTTATTGACAACTTTAGTGCTTCCTCATTTAATTATCAACCCAGGGTAAGTCTTTTTATTACAAGAGTGTTAGCACAGTATATGTGAGTCAGCTGGTCTACGGATGCTCTTTGTCAGTCGTGAAGAAGGAATTACTAACTTCCTGAACTTGTTTATCCTATGAAGGGTGACTTGGATGGATCTTTAGCCTAAGATTGAGCAACATGATTTGCATTTTTCTACTGGAACAAAACAAAAACTTGACTAAACTGAACAACAATCTAAATAAACCAAGCAAGCATTGAAATTACAGTAATGGAATTAAACATAACAATAGTCTAACTAAGTTACTCAGAAATGGAATCGAATTGAATCAACGGTCTAGTTAACTAAGAAATAATGAAGCAACATCATGACTAGCTGTGCAATAATGAAACAACAATATAAATAAGCCTAGAGATAATGAAACAGCCATATAACTGAAGCAGATTAAATAACTCGTACAACTATGATTAAGTAATTTTGCAATGGAGTTCTATGTAGGACTTAATTAAGCAACACTGATCAAATAGTTAACTACTTCGTTATGCTAGAAAGACAATGTAATTCTTAGAGACGAAAAATGCTAAAATCCGCTTCTTTATGATCTAGAATTCAAATGCAGTGACAACAAAAGAACTAGAACTATCTAACAAAACATTGCCGCAAATAGGATTGCCCTTGTCCTACTCTAAGAACGCAGTTTCTAACAATCTTAAAGAAAGAGAGCCGTATTTGTATTGAATGGAGATATGCGTTACAACTGCATCAGATTCACAAGTATTGGTTCTGTGACTATTCAGAATATGAAAACATGCGTGGATCTCCCAGAGGTTGGGCCCAGACCACCAGAAGCCTTGGCACTGTAAAAACTTTAAAAGATGATTATTCAAAACTCTATATCACATCCAGTGATGTTAAAAAACATAATTAGATAGACTGTTCCTGATTTCTCTATTACAGGATGGATCTCCTGTCCTGTTCTTCCTCTCCCTTTCCTCCTCTATCCTTTGTCCTTTTAAAGGCGATCTTCGAAAATTTCGAGAGTGTTTCTCAAACGACAACCTGCTACGTGTGGCTATCGTTTGAGTTCTTGGACTCCGATTTTCTTGTTCTCATTCTACCAGTCGTTGGAATTGCTAGGGCCTCATATGCTCGCGTCCGTTGGTTGGCTTCCATTCCCTGTTGGTCTAGGCATTCTTCATTTCCTGCACATGAATACAAAAGGAGTCAATTTCTTATTATAAACCATCCTTTTCATCATTAGTCCGATTGTTCCCATTTTCATGATCTTTTATTCCTTATTGTTAATGTGAAGAGGGATTCCCTCGAAATTATAATATAATTTGAAGTATTGACAGGGTGAGAATCATACCTTAATTTGGGCCCAACAATGTTGACTCAAATATGGTAGGTGATATATACAACAAGACGAACACCACAGAGTATGTTTTTACTATAGGTGGAACAATAGTAAGGTAGATTTCAAAATCACAAAGGGTTTTTTCACTTTCAATAACATAAGAAAATTATGTTGTTGCTACAAAGGCTAGTAAAGAGATGATTTGGTTATGGAGGTACATGGAGGAATTGGGGAATAAGCAATAGAATATCATTTTGTATAGCGATAGTGAGAATGCCATTCATCTTTTTTTTTTTGCTTTTGAGAGAGCTCGTGTGCTGCCTTTTGTGTGCTAGGGTTGCTCCTCCCTCCACCGCCATGGAGGATCTAGGTTCTTCCCAGGTCCCTCCTCCCCCTTATCCCCCTCCCCCTCCATCTGCTGAAGAATCTTTTAAATCTTTGTTGGCTTCGCTGCCAAAAAAGAAGAAATCAAAAGACGCCAAGTTTGTGAAGAAGCTGGATGATATTCCGGCAGTATCCCTCCCACCAGAGGGAATGATTCAGGTTGCCTTGTCTATAGTTGATCATGCCCTGGTGGGAAAGTTCACAGGACTTTGGCCCTCACCCAAAACCATGGAGGCCTGGGTTGTCAAAAACTGGAGACCGTTGATCGAGCACAATGTTACCTCGTAATTCTTAGGGAGACGGTTCTTCCTCTTTGAATTTATTTCAAAAGAGGACAAGGATCTAATTTTTAGGAATGGGCCTTACTTCATGGGACCTCAGGGCTTGTATCTAAAAAAATGGACGTCAGATTTTGATCAAGCAGAGGATTTTCCGTCAGTTGTTCTTGTGTGGGTAAGGCTTTTGAATCTTCCAGTGCCTTGTTGAAACTGGGAGTCCTTGAAGCATATAGGAAACGCGTTGGGAAAATTCATAGACCGGGAAAATAATAAGGATCAATATGACTGTGCTCGAATCTATGTTGAGGTCAATCTAGAGGTGGGACTTTCGGAGGCAATAAAAATTAATGTCGGAAGTTGGACTCATGTGCAAAAATTAGGTTATGAGCATCTCCCCTTTAAGTGCCGAAAATGCCACGAATACGGACACTTTTCCGAGAGTTTTCCGAGTAATGAAGTGGTGGAGAAAGCAAAAGATGAAGGATGGAAGTGGGTTAAGAGAAACAAGTCTGCCCATAAGACCCAAAACCCTCCCAGGGCTCCAAAAAGTAAAGGAAACCAGCCTACTCTTGATCAACAAAACCCTCCCTCGAAGTGTCAACAGAGTAAGTTTGGGCCCTTAAGCTCAACTTCAATGGAATTCTAAGAGGTCGAAATGTAAAAGAAAGTGACCCCAGATAAAGGGACACCCTCAGACTTGAGGCAAGGCGAAAGCACTCCAGAAATCCCTAAGGAAAAAAATGCAGAGGCTGAAGAGGAAGAACAAGAGCCAAAGGAAACAGAGGAGGAAGGAGAGATAGGGGAATCACATAAAACGGCTCGAAGATCAACAAGAGGAAGAATGCCAGCACAGGAGAAGAGAGAACAAGAAACTTAAAAAGAAAAACTTCAGGGCAGCCAATCAAACCTAGAGAAACTATTGGAAAAAACTCCGAAGGTGACAAGAAATCGGGGTCAAGGCTCCAAAGGAGCTCATCAAGCTCAAAAAAGTAAATGATGAAGGTTGTCTCCTGGAACTGCAAAGGAATGGGGAGCAAGCCGAAAGAAGAAGCCATAAGAAAGCTAATAAGGATAGAATCCCTAGATATTCTTCTAATCCAGGAGACAAAAATGGAGGATAAATACTTCCTCCAAATAAGTAAGAAATTTTGGAACAAAGGTGGAGGGCAGGTCGTCTCAGCCCGAGCAGCTTCGAGCGGACTGGGCACTCTTTGGAATAAGGTCAAGTACATTTTGGTCGCTGAAAATCAAAACACCCATTGGTTGTTCTTACGGCTTCAACATCATGATACTAAGGAGGTTCTCAACCTCTTCAATGTGTATGCGACAGTAAACGTAGGGGAGAAGAAGGCATGCTGGGACTCAATCAGAAACTTGTCCGAGGTAGAGAATTTGGAAACTATTATTATTGTTGGTGATATCAATCTCACCTTACTTCCGTCTGAGAAGCGTGGGGGGAGCATCGTTAGGAATCCAATGATGGAATGGGTAGAGGACCTCATTCAAGATTGGGTTCTGCTTGACATCAAGCCCTCAAACGATAAGTATACTTGGTCGAATAAAAGAGTCAGTCCTTGGCATATTACAGCGAGATTAGATATATTTCTTGTTCAACATTATTTCCTTCTTCTAGGATTAGAATCTAGGATGAATATCCTCCCTTGCATTGTTTTAGATCATAAGCCTATTAAACTGGAAATTTTGACCCAAAGAGATTTAGGCCCAATTCCATTCAGAATTAGCCCCCTATGGGTCAAGAACTCGGACTTTATGGAGAAGGTAAAGGAAATTTGGAGGATGCCTGTCAAAGGGTCACCTTTCTACTGTGGGAGGAAGAGCTTAGAAGAGTGAAAGTTTCCCTGAAAAGTTGGGCCAAAACTCTGCCTAATCTAGCGGAAGATAGGAAGCAAGCCCAAGAAAATATTGAGAACCATCAGTTACAAATGGAAGACGTAGCAATCTCGAGTGAAACTCTAGAAAGGGAGGTCGATTTGCAACGAAAGTTCCATAAAGCCTGTTTGCATGAGGAATAATTTTGGAGACAAAAGTCTCAAAGTCTTTGGCTGAAAGCGAGAGACAAAAACACTTCCTTCTTCCATAAACAAACCCAAGCGAGA
Source organism: Pinus albicaulis (assembly GCA_034641835.2). NCBI lineage: Eukaryota > Viridiplantae > Streptophyta > Pinopsida > Pinales > Pinaceae > Pinus > Pinus albicaulis. The sequence goes on from JAXQQM020077972.1 coordinate 79,708, forward strand.
AGAAGCTTCAACTCTATCTCAGAAATCAAGGAAGACTCCATAACCCATAATGACTTCAAGAGTATTAATAGGGAAGCTTTCACTCATTTTAAAAATCTCTACAGTGAAGAAGAAGCTCAAGTTCAGAATTCTAATTTTTTGGACGTGGTTCCTTCTGTTGGTCACAGAGGGGGCTTGTTATAGGCAACCTTATTGCTTAGCGTTTAATTGTCAACCCGAGGTAATTATTCTTATTTCAAGAGTGTAGGAACAATATATGTAAGTGAGGTCAACTAATAGTTACTCTATATTTCTTATGAAAAGGATTATCTAATTCTCGAAGTTCAATCAACTTAAAGAGAAATGGCTTGGTAGAATGCAGCTAACCATTCTATCTAGTTCAGAAGGAGAGAAACCTATGATTGAACAACATAATGATGGATTGAACAAAAATATTAATGAATTTAACAACAACCTGAATTAATTGAATCAACAATTACTTATATAATTTTGCAATGGAATTCTCTTTGCAACTTGAATAATCAACATTAATCAACAATTGGACACCTTACTGTGTTGAAAGGATAATCTAATCCGAAAAGATAAATAAAATTGAACAGTAATTATTCTATGATTCATAAATCGACTACAAAAGCGCTTAAAGAAAATGGAAACATCTAACAGCGATAAAGCATTACTATAAAACAGAAAGCACGAATGCGATTATTTTAAGCTAGAAAGCATGAATGTTAAATTACACTGAGGAAAGAAAATTGTAACTTTATTGAGTGGAAAATTAATTTACAACCACATCAGATAACTGGATATTGATTCTGTAACTAATGCACAGCAAGGAAACTGGCAAGGAAGCTCCCAAGGGTTGGGCCCATACCACCAGAAGCTCTAAACGTAATGAAAAACTCAAAATATGATTGTTCAAAACATCAAAAATTCTTTATTAAATCCAGGGATAATACAGGAATACAATTGGACGATTATGTCCTGATGCGTTGATTACAGAAGGAAATTCCTATTCGACTCCCTATCTACTTCGTCCCCTGGTCCTTTTAAAGGCATTTTCATGCAATGAAGTATTTTCCAAACGAAAGCCCGATGCGCATGGCTATCGTTTGGGCACTCAACAGATCTATCTTTCTGCCGCCACAGTTTAAAAATTCTTGAATACCATGAGTGCAGCAATATCAGTTGTCTTTCATTTACCATTGGATTGTTGAACTCTTAGTTAAACTGAGAGGGGGGGGGTGAATCAGTTTAACACATTCATAGATTTTTAAACCTTTTATTCAAACTAACACACATCTTCATTTCATGTCCAGCTTAATATGTAAGCAATCTTAGAATTTGAGCAGCAAGTATCAATATAATAGAACAACAGACTTAATATGAGAGCAGCAGGTTTAAAGCAGATGATATAAATCAGATCAACACATAAACATCATGCACAGAGACACCAGATATAAGTGGAAACCCATAAAGGGAGAAAACCACATCTTATTATTGTTGTGATGCAAAGGCAAGCTCCAACTCCCTCTCACCACTGTTTTTCTGCAGGCACCAACCTACAGGAGGCTCCTACCTCAATTCTGCAAGCTACAACTTGCAAGGAGGCACCAACTCCCTTCAATTTTCTGCAGGTACCAACCTACAGGAGGCTTCAACCTCAGTCAGCTACAACTGACAGCTATCAAGCAACAACTTGATAGGGAAGCTCCAACTTCCTCAATTCAACAACCTGAATGTTCGCTGATTTACCTCAGATATCAGCTCTGTTCTGTAGCTTCTCTTTCTTTTCTTAATCTTCTCTGCTTTATTCTTCTATATTCTGCTTTCTCTATATTTGCTCTCTCTCTCTCTCTCTTGAGCTTATCAAATTGATATTATATATAGAAATTCTCACATGACTGTTTGTATTTCACAAGGAATTTGAAGTCAACAGTCATGACTCTTTGGCTTCTGTCTTCTTATTCCTTTTTCAACTCAATTTTAGAATTACTACAATATGTACAAATTTTATGCTACAGTGGGATTTTGTCTTTTCCTTAGGATACTTGCCTTTGCATCACAAACAATAAAAAAATTACATCATTTACATTCACACTCTTAATTACATATTTCCATATCACTCAGCTCCTCTTCTGAACTTTGGCTTTACTGGATTTTGTCTTTTTCTACTGCTGTTAAGAAACTGTTCTGCATCATCTTTGTTTACTGTCATCTGTACATTTCACCTGTTCACTGCTCTTCTGAATCCCTGTATTTTTCTTGTTCATTCCAGTTATATAACCGCTGTATGTACAACTGTCTTTTAGTTAAACTTAAATATAACTCTGCGTTTTTATAAACCCTTTTTAATCACACGGATATATCAGTGCTCCCAATCTTTACCATATGCCATCAACTGTATAATCTTTGGTTTCATTTTACAGGAAACGCTTTGCCTTATTAACAAAACAAATATCTGCTCCCACTTTTTAATTGCATTCAAAGTTTCGTGTCCAACCATTTTCTCATCCAGCAATCTCACTCTTCTCTTGAGAACACGCTGGCAAATTCAATGCTTAAATCTAGAGAGTTAATAAATCAACCATATTCCCAGTTTAGCTTACGTGGCTCTTAATCTTCTTTTTCAAATAAATATATTCGTAACTTTCGAACTTAATTCTGGCTCCCGGTTTATATATATATTATTTTCAATCTTTATATTATGCTGCCAACCAACGTTCATACCTTCGTGACCTTATATTAACATTATACGTCTTTTAAATGAATGACTTTATTATAAACGTTTGGCTCCGAGCCCCACCTATATAACCAATAGCCAATCAACCGCACGCACCGTACCTGGCTTAACCTTCACACACCTTCGTTAAAATCTGGGCATGTTCAACGCGTGATCGCCGTCCGATGGCTCGTTTCCAAATCAACGGCTCCTGTCCATTTCGCGCGGCTTCCAACGCAGAACGTTAACGCGTGAAGGCGCAGTTTAACAGGCGGTTTTTGACTGGGTCCATAGGCCACGTGTTGATTCCTGTATGGAATCGCTCCTCCTCCGGGCAATACCACCTTTCATATAGAAGTGGTGTGCAGAATACCACCATCCAGCGCCAAACCACCGTCACTGTTCATCAGGTCTTGGTTCCGCTCCTCTCCTACGCTCCAGGTTCCGCTCCATTCAATTATATATATATATATATATATATATATTTCCGACTATGGTTCCGTTATACTCTGACGCAGAGTTCCGCTCCTTTTCTCGGTTCCGTCTATTCTTATGCGTTTGAATATGGTTCCGTTATATATAACGCACAGTTCTTCGGTGTATACATATATATAAACCATATATATATATATATATATATAACACACCTACCATGTATACAACCTCCATGTCAATCGAATACAAGTGCTCCGTTAAAAAATTATGTTATGTGTAACGCCCGGCTGTATAAAAGATTCTCGGAATTTATCTATATATGTACATATTTTTGGAATAACACCGGTTTCTCTGCAATAACCTCTGTGGCTCTGCCTCTGTCGCTACTGTCACTCTGCCTCTGCCTCTACTGCTGTGATAACAGCTCTGTCTCCGTATTTTCTTCCTCTGCCTCCATTGTCTGTTTTTGTCTCCTTGTAACTGTTCCTGTTTCTGCATCTGCTACCTCCTTTGCCATCAATGACAACATTTCCAACATGGTTACATTTGCTCTGCCTTCCTGCATACATAGATACAATAAGTTAAATTTCCGTTATAGAAGCGTTCTTTTTGTTGCTAGCCCAATTGCCCTGATTTTCACAAGTATTTTTCTTTCTTTATTGTTAAAAGAAGGAATAATTCCTAAAACTGTGTCACAATTCGAAGTAATCATAGGGTGAAAACATACCTTAATTCCAGCCCAAAATACCCCCCAGCTTACCTAATTGCAGGTCCTCATGCAAACAGATGGTTGAGATGAAATTGTGTTAATGAGTAGGCAGGGTAGACATTTTCCTTGTATGCTCTGAAACCCTGTTTTTGTCTAATTATTGCAACGGCAGCGCTTGTGTGCCCCTTTTGCTTCATATTTATGATTATATCCCTCAAGAAGATACCAGAGAAGGGGGCATCTACATCTACATCCTAACCATGCAGGACCCATGTTGAAGACCAGGTTACTATATGAGAGGAATTTGGAGGCAGCAACCTTGAAATTTCTGTAGCCCAATGGCTCCCTATTCTTTACATTGTGTATGGATGCCATCTATCTTTGTTTAGTTACTGCCAAGGCTACTTCCCGAATCTCTTCAAATTATTCTCGTCCATTTTCTATAATGTCTTTATGGATGGGTCCCAACCTGGTCCTTACACCTTGCCCTCGCATGAAGTTCTTGTGTTGGATAAACAGCTGCAGAGGTTTTGTAGGTTCTCCTATGACCCACAGGTCTAGGCCATGTTCTCTCTTTTGGAAGATGTTATAGGCTTTGGCCCACCTAATATGGTTCTTAGCGTATGAGAGGAAGGCTTGGAGCTAAACATCTCCTATAAAGGGACTAGGATTGTTGTATGTGTCTCCTTCTAGAAATAAATTGTGCATATAGAGTTCACTTAGAAGGTGTTGGACCTATTCATATTGATCATTGCAACAGTGGAAAAAATCTTCTATGGTTCTGAAAGTTGTGGACTTTCCTGCCCTAACGGCCTTGACTTTCAGCTTTAAACATCGTTCCGTTAAGAACAAGGCATAGTTGGTGGCCGGTGCCCTGCATGTTAGTGCATCATTATACAGAGAACAAATCGTAGTGATTTGTTTCTTGGCTTGCTTCACCTATTCTTATGCCCTTTTTACCATTTCTTGTTCCTCTCTGAGATGGGTAAATTTTTAATCTTCTGTGGAGGAGAGGTCTATGAATTTCTTTAGTAGTGCTTGATATTCTTGTGTTGGCACCACCTCCTTCCTACATTGTGCTAGTGCATGTTGTGTTTGCACCAGTTCATTATGAAATTTATGATTAAAAACTTTCTCTACTAGGTGGGCATAGGTAGGGGCTTCCTCTGTTTGGGTCTCCTTCTCTTCTGAATTTTTCTGCCCAGTTTGTGTAGAAGCTTCAATGTTGTCTGCTAGCTCTGTCTGAATTTCGGCCTTAGTAGTACCTGCTTGGTCAGTCTGCATCCCAGCTTCAGCAGTGTGAGCTAAGTTGGTCTGCAGCTCAGCCTCAGTAGTATCTACCAAGTCGGTTTGCATCTCAGCCTCAAAAATGTCAGCTAAGTTAGTCTGCATATCAGCTTCAGAAGCGTCTATCAAGTTGGTGACTAATTCTGTTTGGGTTCCTGTGGTGGTGGTTTCCTTCTTTGGCTTTCAGGCCTTATTTTCCTCCTTTAGTTGCTTTCTTAAAAAATTTCACCATTTTCCTTAATATTTGGCAAGCCCCGCTTAGTTTCTTAATCTTCTTTTCAGCTGAATTCTCTTCTGACCTGATTTCAGCAAGTGGTGGAGGAGTGACATTCCCATTTTCATGAATGGTGTTGCCAACCTCAGGGTTGCCTATGATGGTGTTTCTTATTTGAGCTTCAGAGTTCATACATTGGGGCCTTGTTTTTGAAATCTTGGTTAGAACATTTTGAATTTTGAGATAAGGATGACCTTTTGAGTTGCGGCATGAAGACACATGGCAATCGCAGCGCGTCGCAACCTCAGTCGGAGCTATCAGGTGGCCTTTGAGCTGCAGAGATAGCTGAAGAAAGAACACGCACAAGTACGAGATAGAAGAAAGAAACCACCTGGAAGGCAGAGCGGAACACACGGGATAACGGAGAGAGGCTAGGCAGTGAAGAAAAGACACGAGGAAGACTGATAGTCGCGATAGGCAAGTGAATAAATAACGATCCTGCAGTGAAAAGAAAGAGGATCTGCCTCTTTCGAGGGTGCGAACTCATGACGGAAAGCAGAGCGGCTGCGGGAAATCATGCATGACATCTCTGTAGTTCCTAATCTTCTCTATTCTACCTTTCTGTTCCGTAAGACATCTGTATCAGGGTTGTAAGCTATCGCTGAAGATGCTATGTAATCATGAGCTTGGCCAAGAGATTAATATAATGAAAGGTTACTGTCTCAATAAGAGGTTTACATGCATGTAATGTGTTTATGCTGGTTTAAAATTTTATTTGCTAATATCTGAATGCTTCTTAAGTGCTCTTGCGTACATGACTCTGTCTATATAATCGATGCATTGTCCATCATGAGTTGCGACTCTGTTCCTTGCCATTGGTCTAATCTCCTTCTGCATGTGGTTGCGGCACGCCTCGGGTGAGACTCACTGCTCTTTGGAGTAGGGTGAAAATGCCAGCGTGATCCTAGACTACATCGGACTCCTTTGTTGGCCACAACTCCTGAACCTGGGTCTTGTCTGCGAGACCTGACTTCTCGCCAACAAATGGTTCCGTTGTCGGGACCTGCATGATATGAGGGGACTTAGACCATGGTATCGCGGATCTTCGAAGGGGAGATACAGCGATGGTGGGATAATCACGTGGACCACTTTATCGCTCAGCAAGCGGGCGTGACTAAGAAAAGAGAGGCAGCGATCAGGTAACTCATCCTTTTCTCAGATTCAGCTGGTGATACGTACGAAATTTTCTGGGGAAGGTTCCCTGTCAACCTTTACAATTGGTTACGGAGATTATGAGCGATGGTGCCTCGAGAGGGCTTGTGGAAGATAAACCGTAGGTCGACGCACGAAGATCTGGTGGCGCTGCATCGGGTGAACACCGAACTAACCCGCGCGGTGGATTTTTGGGTAAGGACCACGTTGGAAGGATACACTGTGGAGTTTGCTGCTGAGTGCTATCAATCTTTCTCGAAGGCCAAGGCTGTCTTCCACTCAGGGCTAAGAGGGAAGTTGCTTAAGGAGATTCCGCTGTGGATTAAAGCTCTGATGGTGGATGAAGGGTTGATTGAATTCCACAAAACGAGTATGGAAGCGTAAACCACCCGTGCTGGGGGAAGGGTTGAGGGGACAGATGCTACGTAGAATGTGAAAGCGGGAAGCGGGGAATGGATGTTGAGTCCGCATGCAAGTTGAGGGAGCGACGTGCGCATCGGCGGGCACAGATCGCCGATAGGTGGCAAAGAAGGGTGATGCAAGATTTGAAGAGACGGGAGTTCGAGAGGAAAAATCAGAAGGAGGTGCCTCAGAGAATAGGAATTATGGATTTGGATACCCGGGAAGAAGACGGGACAGCGGTGGAAGTGCAATGGGTGCATGGGAGCCCAGCGACGCGAGGAAGAGAGATGGTGACTAGCGAAGACGATGAAAAGATGCAGCCCGAAGAGAGTTCTGATGACGAATGGCACGGCGTGATGCAGCGGATGTTTCAAGAGCAAACGGCACTCACCCCTCCAGGCAGCCTACTTCCCACATTCTGCATGGCCAGGATCCCTACCTTCCCCTGGTACTGTATCAACCTTTAAGTAATATTTTCATTCAGTTACAAGCATTGAGTCAGTCATACAATAGTTCATCAGCGTCAGCAACGTCTGGTAATAGCAGCGTTACTAGTAGTGTTGTATTCCCTAGTGGAACCGTTACGCAACCAGGACCTGGAGGATTTATCCTGGTCAATACTCCGCAAGTACACATGGCTGGATCTTTCACCCGGTATCCAGAGTTCTCTGGCCGGGGAAATGATGATGTAGAGCAACACTGGTATCTGTGCGAAGCCATCTGGAGGGCTCGGCAGACGCCAGATGCAGGGAAGTTAATAGAGTTCCAAACCACGCTCAGAGAGAGGGCTCTGCGATGGTTTATCAAGTGGTCCAAGGCTCATCCTAACCCCGTAATTGCGGACGTAAAGCAGGATTTTGTCTGCGAATTCAAGCTTCCCCAGACAGACCAGCAGGGCCTGTCCGAGCTGTGGGAAATTAAGCAGAAGGAAGGTGAGACCGCGTGGGAGTTAATGCGGCGATTCAAGGACGCCATCGAGAAACTCAGCTACCCGATCGATCCAAACCACCAGAGGGACTGGTTCATCAAGGCTCTGCTTCCCTTGACACGAACCCCTCTCACTCAGCAAAAGATTGATAATCTGTAGGACGCTTTGGAGCAGGCCATGAAGATTGAAGCCATGGCGAGCTACCCCCAGGAATACTGGGGGGGGGGGGCGGCCCCACAAGATCCTTCTTTGATAGGGTTGCAACACCAGATCGCCAGCTTGACTGGAAATCTCAAGGAGCTCCAGCCGGTGAGACCAGCGCGGCCGAATGTTTGGTGCACTCATTGCCTGGTCGAGGGCCATGTTGCAACCGAGTGTCCCCGGTTGCGTGGCGCAGGGGCAGGACCCTCGGTCGCGGCAATCCAGGGGGGTCCACCACCTGGTGGTGGCGCAGCAATGAATCCGCAGGGGGTCTACCAGCCGCAACAGCCTTATGCGGGGTTCCCACCTCAACCGGGTTCCTCCACCACAAAGTACTGCGATATTTGCCGGACGCTGGGGCATCCTCCTCGGATGTGCCCGATACTACAGAAGTACTCCACGGTCCCAAACAATGTGTACTGCGAATTTTGTGTTTCCACGACTCACAACACTAAGCAGTGCAGGGCACTCGACGCACTTGCGGATCGATTGGATCATCCCTCCTACAGGGTGAACGAGGCCCCAAGGGGAAGAGGCGGCGGCATGCGGGGAGGCTGCACAGGCGGACGTGGTCCGGTGAAATGTTACAACTGTGACCAGGAGGGTCACGTGGCTCGAGAATGTCCCCTCCCGCGATGACCCTGGTGTTCCCAGTGCTGGGTGAATGCCCATGCCACAGAGGACTGTCCGGAGCTCATCAAGAAGTGGGAAGAACGGGCGAGGTAGAGGGGAGCGAATCTGATAAACTCAGAGCCGCGAGGGACCGCGACCCCAGACATGCAGAATGTCGTGATCATGACGAGGGGTGGGAAGAAAACGGGGGAGGATGCCCACGGGAAGGAGCCAGCACGAGTGGTTCGAACGACATCCCCGAAGATGTTAATCAGGCCCGAAGCCCAGAAGAAGTATTTCCAGGAGGCAGTTGAGGCATTCGCCCATGCATGCCAGGACGGAGTCCCCAGAGGAGCCCATCTTTGCGGTCAGGGGCGCGGGCGTCACGGGTGCGCTGATTGAGGGCCCGGCTCCATTATTCCTCGGGTGTTGACAATGTTGCGTTGCAGCGGCGGCTCCAGCATGCTTTGGAAGGAGCATTACAGGGGCGTACAGGACTTAGGGATCCGGCGAACGCTGGCCCTCAATATGTGCAGCGCGTCAACCAGAACAAGCAACGAACAGGCAAAGAATTCTGGCTTAACACGCAGGTTGCGGGATTCCAAATCAGCGATACCATGCTGGACTTGGGGTCCGACGTCAACATCCTGCCACGAAAGACGTGGGAGGCCCTTGGAAGGCCAGGGCTGGCCTACTCGCCAATTCAACTCAGGATGGCGAACTAGTACTGCATTCTGCCAATCGGCCGGCTCGAGGGTGTCGAGGTCGACATTGCGAGGGTGAAGACATACACCGATTTTGAGGTTATTGATATCATGGGCGACAAGGATCCTTATCCTGCCTTACTCGGCATCGACTGGGCTTTTGGGAATTACGCCATAATCGACCTTAAAAAGGAGCTGATGATTTTTGAAGATGGGGAGGTACGGGTCACCCAGCCCCTTGACCCGTATCAGGGCCCGCGATATACGGAAACGGTGGAAAATCGGGAGGATGCTCAGATGATGGACCACCTTTATCAGATGACTGCAGGAAAGCGGGACGACTATATTAACCCGAACGCAACTGGCTCTGTCAGTTGGCGGAGTGTGCAGAGCTCGGAGCTCAGATCCGAACTCGCGTGGGAAGACTGGAAGCAAGGGGGGTATGAGACCACCACGCGGAGATGTGCTACCATTGCCCAAGTCCGGTGGGTGGGGACTGAGATCCGCAGATATCCCAGCCTATCAAACATGCAAGCTGTCAATACTTTTATTACCAAGGTGGAAGACATGGTCCCAGACGAAAGCCGGATGCCACTTTTGGATGTGGCCTTGCAATCCACATCGGCTCAGTGGTGGAAAAATCACCACGACACTCTGTTGCGATGGGATTTCATGGCGGATGCTCTGCGGGCACGATTCAAAGAGGATGAAGGACCTCGCAGTATGCTTAAGTATGTAGGAACTCACGAACAGTGTCACCGGACAAGTTCGTTCGGTGCTTCTTGTTCGAAGGGGGAACGGCGCGGGAGTCTAGGGCCCTACGGAAGTCAAGGAGGGGTCTTGTTTTTCCGCCATCCAAGGCAAGACGGGGGGCCGGTACGTGTCACGACACAGGGACGGGCGCGAGTTGGTTTGCCAGATTGACTGAGCTGGGATGATGGTACGGGAGGCCGGGATATGAGCCATCTCTATTTTGATGAAAAGGAAGGCGAGCGGAACATCAGTGAAGAGCCGACGACTGAAGGAGTCCATTTACAGCCACTAAAGACAAAGAAGATGAACATTGGAACAGCCGAGAAACCCAAGCTGGCAACGGTGGGAGATTACTGGGACGAGGAAACGACAAAAGAAATTTTCAGCCTCCTCCGAGAATACGAAGACTTGTTCCCATCCTTGGTTGCAGACCTGAAAGGGATCAAGGGGGACCTTGGTGAAATGCGCATCGTGCTGAAACCGGGGGCCAGGCCGGTGAAGCACCGACCCTACCGGATGAACCCACGTATCAAAGAAAAGGTCAAGATGGAGATCGACAAGATGCTGGCTGCAGGTCTTATCTTTCCAGTAGAAGAAGCAGAGTGGGTGAGTCCCATTGTCATTCAGAACAAGAAGGACAAAGCGGAGATACGTGTCTGCGTAGACTACCGGAGTCTGAACAATGCCTGCATCCACGATCCGTTTCCCACTCCTTTCAACGATGAAGTTCTAGATCATGTTGCGGGAAACGAAGCCTATTCCTTCACTAATGGGTTTTCGGGCTACCATCAGGTGCGCATTGCCGAAGAAGACAAAGCAAAGACGATATTCACCACTGAGTGGGGATCATTCGCATACCACGTTATGCCGTTTGGTCTGAAGAACGCACCGGTTGCGTTTTCCCAGATTGTAATTGCTGCTTTCCGGGAGTACATTTACAAGTTCCTGGAGGTCTACATGGACGACTGGACCATCTACAGCCTATTGAAGAAACACGCCACCCTTTTGCGTATTATGTTTGACCGGTGTCGTCAGCTGCAGATTTCCTTGAACTTGAAGAAATGTATTTTTGCAGTTCCATTCGGCACACTCTTAGGCCACGTGGTGTGCAAGCAAGGGGTCTGTGTCGATCCCGCCAAGGTCGCGGTCATAGTTCACATGGAAGGCCCCAAAACCGTGAAGCAGTTGCGGGCACTGCTCTGGCACACAGAATATTACAGGCGGTTTATCCGCAACTATGCAAAGATTACGGCCCCTTTGGAGAAACTTTTGTGGAAGTCAGAAGCATTCCAGTGGACGGAGGAGTGTAGGAAGGCCCTTAACACCTTGAAGGAGAAGTTGGCGACGATGCCCATACTTGTTCATCCCGACTGGGATAAGCAGTTCCACGTGCATATTGATGCTTCCAGTATTGCACTCGGAGCCGTCTTGGCGCAACCAAGAGAGACAACCCTCGACCATCCGGTCTATTTCGCTAGCCGCAAGCTATCGAATGCGGAGAAGAATTACACCACGACCGAGAGGGATGCGCTGGCGATGGTGTACTCCCTCTAGAAGTTCCGCCACTATCTTCTGGGTGGAAAATTCAAATTCTTTACAGACCACTCCGCATTGAAGTATTTGGTGAATAAACCTGTTTTGGAAGGACGGATCTGTCGCTGGCTTCTACTCTTCCAGGAATTCACGTTCGAGGTGATTGTCAAGCCCGGCAGGCTGAATGTCGGTCCCGATCATTTATCTCGGTTGGAGACGGGAGAGACGAAGGCTCGTTGGACGATCAGCTGCCGGATGCCGACCTCTTCCGAGTCGAAGCAGTACCGGATTACTTGGCTGACATTGCCACTTATCTGACCACGAGACAATGCCCTCAGGATTACACCCCGCTCTAGAAACGCCACCTAGTTGTCCGGGCGGCCGACTACCAATTGATCGCGGGGCAGCTATACAAACTGGGCCTCGATGAGGTGTTGCGCAGATGCATCCTTGACCACGAACGGGAGGCGGTAATGTGGGAATGTCACAGCGGTATTGCGGGAGGGCATGTGGGTGCGAAACCCACCGCAAGAAAGGTGCTGCAAGCTGGCCTGTGGTGGCTGACAGTACATGGTGACTGTAAGGCCTACGTGAAGCGATGTGATGTTTGCCAGCGGACGGGAAGGCCCTCTCACCGAGACGAGCTTCCGCTACACCCAATGCATGTGTTGCGGCCGTTCGAAAAGTGGGTTGTCGATTTTGTAGGTCCCATCGCCCTGGTCGCTAGACACTCCAAGGCCCGGTACATCATTACCGCCACGGATTACCACACCCGGTGGGATGAGGCAGCGGCGGTACGCGACTGCTCGGCAGAGACAGCTGCTCGGTTCATTTTTGAACACATCATCAGCCGGTTTGGCTGCCCACGAAGCTTAACCAGCGATCAGGGTACGCATTTCATTAATGCCACGGTCAAGTCACTACTGGACACATTTATGATTCAACATCATAAAAGCAGCCCATACCACCCGCAGGCCAATGGTACTGTGGAAGCATTTAACAAAATTCTTGAAAAAGGCTTGACTAAGATTTGCAATGCTCAGCGCGATGATTGGGATGAGCATCTCCCAGCGGCATTGTGGGCCTACCGGACCACGGTGAAACGTTGACCAATCAGACACCATTCCAGTTGGTGTATGGCCGGGAAGCTGTGATTCCCGCCGAGTTCACTGTACCCAGTCTTTTAATCGCTACGTCTCTTCAGTTCTCGGAAGAGGAGTCACTTCGGGAACGCCTCCAGGAGCTACAGGAGCTGGATGAGGCCCGATTTCTGGCGGAATTCCACCAGAAGGTTCAGAAGGCCAGCAGAAAGCGTGGCACGACCGCCGCCTCAAGAATAAAACCTTCCAAGTTGGCGGCAAAGTTCTCTTATATGATAGCCGGTTCCAGAAGTTTCCAGGCAAGCTCCAGATGCATTGGTTGGGACCCTACTTTGTCATCGAGATTCGCGACTCAAGAGCCGTTCGGTTGACACATCTTGACGGTAAAGTTCTCCCTGGGTGGGTGAATGGCGCACGCCTGAAACCCTACCAGGAGTAGGTACCTTCCACTTCTCATCAATAACTCTCGCACCCAAGAGCACCCGTAGCATAGCTTAGTCGAATAACTCTCCCGCAACCGGGATGAGCGTAGGGAGTCTTTTCCGTTCATAGGTAGTCTGTCAATAACCGCTCAGTTGCGGGGTCAGCACCGCAACCGACTGTGGTCGGGGTGGCACCTGTCCAGCGTGTCATCCTTGTAGGATCCATCCACCTGCCAGTATCAGTCCAGGTCATTTCCGTCAGTCCTTTTTGTCAGTCCGTAGGATCGCTCAGATTTGCATCATAAATTACCATAAGTAGGCAGTAACCGTACCATAATCATTTGCCATCATCCGCAGTTCCCTCAGCCGTCGCGTCCGCCCATTTTCCCATGCCGCCGTTAGCAACTGTCAGATTACACACAGGCATGCGATCGATCGCATGATTATCGCAGGCAATAAGGCCATCAGGAATTAATTATCGTTATGGGGTCTCATCAACTCCGCTCGTGCCAGGTGATGACATAACTTGCATGGAGACCAACAGCACGAGAATGTCGGACCAGTTAAATTTGGCAATTGCAGTGACACCAGAGCGGTTGAAGTCTCAAAATGCACCGCACCAAGATAGAAGCTCCAGGAGAATTCTCCAGGTTTACCAGCTCCGTGCCAAAATTCCAAAGGCTCTCCTATCCATTGCTGAACCATCGCTGGACAGTCGGATCCACAGGACAAAGTCGCTGGTTGGAAAATACGACAGTGCAGCGTTGATAGACGCCAACCTGTCCGACTCGGTCGAATTCCCCTCCCTCCATTGGCAGACATATATGGAGCATCACTACACACCAGGCGGTAGCTCAGCCAAACGAATGCGACCAGAGTACAGGGGCCTCCAGCAATCGTCCCTGATGAATTTCAGAACTCTTCCTGTCTTTGGGATTACAGGACTGGCCCTACAATGCACCCGGTTCCTCCTCAGCCAAATTTAGAATGGGTCCTTGTGGCTAAACGAGGAGATCCCCATTCACGCTGAAGACATTCATAGCCTCACAGGGCTGTCCCAGAATGGCGCAGACGTCTCTGCTGCCGGTCAGACATCTTCCAAGCGTGCACGAAAGTCGGGTGATACAGACCTCTATGCCAAATATGGCACTCGCCGGGGGGGGAAGGGCGCCAAAATTGATATGATTAACAAGCCGGAGATTCGGTTCGCTTGCTATCTCATTGCTAGCCAGACGATGCGGCATTATACCAAAGGAGAGTGCACCTTGGATACCATCTCCATTGCGGAGCACTGTGTCCAAGGCATCAGGCTGAATTGGTGTTCTTTCGTGCTCAAAGAACTGTTCGCGGCATGCAAAGAGAACTATAAGCGCACCACTAGTTTCATCTATGGTTACCTGATTGTAGCTTTTGCCATGTGGAAATGGCACATTCCTCATGTCCGGCTGCCCGCAGAAACTACCGCGAGCCAGCCCGTCGCGATGAAATTCACCCCGTGGCAGGTGTCCTCTGACCCCAGCATGAAACAGGTGAATGCGGAAGCGTTTCGGTCTTGGTACGGGCTAATGATAGATGTGGTGGCTAACTAGCAACGGGTGCCTAGGAACCTGTTGGACGACTATAGTGAGCAGGTATGGTTCGGGGTAAGCCACAGGCACACTTACCTCCGCCCCACTTGCGTGCCGGAAGCCACCTTCCACATGGCACCGCTCAAATTCCAGCTGGACGATGCTACCTTTCACCGCGAGGTCTGTTCGTGGCTGGGGGTCACAAAGCACATCCGCGACGGGATCCCCAAATACAACTTTGAGTGGATGCTGCCGACGCAACGGCCTGCCGAGACAGGCGCGGCAGGGCCCTCACAGGCCGCGGCGGGACCTTCTCAGGATGCAGCCGGGACCTCACAGGAACTCCCCGAATCACTGGTCCCCGTCGTCCGCCACTTCAATACTCAGGTACGAAGTCTCAACGTGGCGACCCAAGTTATTTCAAGCGGTGCCCCTTTGTTTCCTTTATTTTCTGAATTCCAGCTCAGTCGTTCTCTTTCTCTGTCCCATACTGCCCCTCTCACTTCTCCCATCCCTACCAACTTATTCACTTCTACCAGCCCCATCATCACCCCAATGGGCGAAACGGGCCCGGGACATGATCAATTAGACCCCCCTCCATCCAAGCGGGCCCGCACCACCGTCACTGATCCGGTGGTGGACCTTACTGATGATGATCCACCACCCACTCCACTCACAGGGACATTAATTCCGGAGGAACCCCTGATCGACCCATCAGAATTCATCAATATTCGCCTCCCCCATACCTCCTCCACACCGTCCACCGCTCCCTCCACCGTCCATCCACCTGCCACTTCATCTATTCCATCAAACTCATCTGCCACTGTATCCGACCCCCTTATTCGGGAACTCTTTGGAGGAGACCACGGGGCTGAAGTCACCTCCAGTACTGCAGCCGTAGTACCACCAGTCGACCCCGTGGCCACAGCCCAGGGTTCTTTCTCTACTATATTTACCCGGCTGGCCAACGTTGGGGCTGACTCGGTCGAGGCTCCGCTTGAGCATGCTGACCCTCCCCCCACAGGCCAGACCACTCAGCAAGAACGACCAGATTCCGACATGGGCACCTCAATGCAGCAATAGACACCGGTGTCCCCTCCTGAGAATTCCAACAGATCAGTGGCCAGTGGGCAACCTTTGCAGGAGCGAATGCCGGAGCAGGGCGCTTCCGGCACCCCCACCGTAGAAACATGGGGTACAGCCCAGTTGTACCTATTCATTTAGAGGGCAGCCTTGCACGCTGAACAACTTCATTCGGAGCTGCAGCAGCGGTGCGATGAGCAGCACCACCAAATCATGGCGCTTACTGAACAGCGCGACTAGCTGACCACAGAGAAGGCCTACCTGCAGGAGCAGATCACCATTGTCACTCAGGCATTCACAGACCTATGGCCCGCTGTAAGGGCTCACCATGCCCCACTTCCTGGCGATATAGTGGAGAGTAATGTAGCCATCCAGACTTACCTTATTCAGTCTTCCTTCTCTAGTCTACGCAGGAAGAATCAGGAACTTCAAGCAGTGTTAGTCGCACGGCCCGCGCACCCCGACCCGCAGATTGTATACTCTGAACAAGTGGCATCCAAGCAGACCGAGGCAGCTCACATGCAGGCGACCCTTCACTCCATGGCGCGTGAGGCTTACGACCTTCTGCAAAGTCTGCAAGAGTGTTCACTCACCCTCACGATCAAAACGCAGCCCATCTCCGCCCAGCTGCAACAGATTTCCAGGGAAATTCAGGAGACTGCGGATCCTACGCAGTTAGATCAATTATATGTCCAAGCAGACGAGCTTGAGGTTCAAATGCACCAGACTGAGGCCAACTCAGCAACGGCCAAGCAGATAATTCGGGAACTCCGTCCGCCCATTCAAGCCAGTGCCAAATCAATACAACAGCTAGCTGCAGAGGCCGAGATCCAGCTTACCACGATGTTCGGGGCTGTCCCGGCGAATATAGAGGAGGCTGCTACCACCAGGATCACTGAGGAAGCAAACTCACTAATGCAGAGATGGCAGCAAGCTGTGTTGGACTTCACTGGGCTCAAAGATATAGCGCTCCGTAGGGTCCCAGAGTTGGGGCCCTTGTTTGAACAGCCGCTTGGAGGCGCACAGCAGGAATGGGCACGAGATGAAGGCACACAGGCCGAACAGGGCACGGGATCTAGCGGGGCAATGGAGGTGGAAACTATCATTTGTGATTGACTCGGGGACGAGTCAAGGAACTGTGGTCCGGGCCTGTTGGGGCCCTTGTTTTTGAAATCTTGGTTAGAACATTTTGAATTTTGAATAAAGGATGACCTTTTGAGTTGCGGCATGAAGACACATGGCAATCGCGACCGCGTCGCAACTACCAGGAGTCGCGAAGCTATCAAGGTGGCGCGGAAGCATGAGATAGCTAAAGAAAGAACACACACAAGTACAAATGAAGAAAAAACACAGCAGAAGACAGAAAGTGGAACACACAGATAACAGGAGAGAAGCTGGAAGCAGCTAAAGGAAAGACACAGGGAGGAACTGATAGTCGCGATAGCGGGTGAATAAATAACAATCACCCGGCTGAAAGAAGCGAGGATGCAGCAGAGGTTGTGAGGTTTGTGACAGGAGAAGAAGCACAGAGTGGCTGCGGGAAATCATGCATGACATCTCTGTGGTTCCTAATCTTCTCTATTCTACCTTTCTGTTCCGTAATACATCTGTATTAGGGTTGGAAGCTATCGCTGAAGATGCTATGTAATCATGAGCTTGGCCAAGAGATTAATATAATGAAAGGTTGTTGTCTCCATAAGAGGTTTACATGCATGTAATGTGTTTATGCTGGTTTAAAATTTTATTTGCTAATATCTGAATGCTTCTTAAGTGCTCTTGCGTACATGACTCTGTCTATATAATCGATGCATTGTCCATCATGAGTTGCGACTCTGTTCCTTGCCATTGGTCTAATCTCCTTCTGCATGTGGTTGCGGCACGCCTCGGGTGAGACTCACTGCTCTTTGGAGTAGGGTGAAAATGCCAGCGTGATCCTAGACTACATCGGACTCCTTTGTTGGCCACAACTCCTCGAACATCGGGTCTTGTCCGCGAGACCCGACTTCTCGCCAACGATCACCAAACTTTTATTTGATGATTCCGCTAGCCCATTACCTTGAGGGTAGTAAAGCGGTAGAATGACCAAGTGTAATCCCGATACACTGTGAAAAAAAATCAATCATCTTTTTGGAACAAAAAAGCGACAACATTATCAGGTAATAATCTTCCTAGGGGCATCCGAATCTAGAAAATATATGGTCCTCAAGGAATTTTATAATGACGAGAATCCGTAGCATTCCTAGAAGGGATGGCTTCAATCCATTTCGTGAAGTATTCGGTGGTCATGAGAATCCATTTGTGTTGGGCGGACGAAGCGGGGATGGATTTCCCCTATGAAATCTAGGTCCCCATCGTTGAAAAGGAGCTTCAACGGTGATAGGTTGTAATGGTAAAGGAAGAAGTTTTCTTTTGCCTTCAAAAAATTTGGCATTTGTGACATGCAACTATCATTTTATGGACAACTTAGAAGAGGGTGGGCCAATAATAGCCGACTCTAAGGATTTTATTGGTCGTGGTTTTCCGATAAAGATGACCTCCACACCCTCCTTCATGGAATTCATGTTTGATCTTTTTCTCGCATCAACTTCGAGGCAAACATTTAAGCAATAAACCATCGACATTTTTTCCAATATAAAGATTCATTTAAAATGCAATAGTTCCTAGCTTTCAACTTTAAAAACCTTGCCTTTGTTTTTGATAAATCGGGAGGAGCATTAAGATTTGCAAGCACATACAAGATATCAGGTGTACCAAGGTGAGTTTTGAAAGCTTGCTCTTCAACGGTGGGAGCAAGTAATTCTTCTGTTCATCCAAGGCATCTACCATGTTAATTTCAAGGGCTTGTAGATTAGATTCAGCCATTAATTGAGCTAAGCCACGACCTTTAATAAGCTTGGTTGGTACGATTTCCAAATCATACTCTAATATAGCGGCAATCCATTTGCCTCTCTTTCCATCCGGGTCTTGTGACAAGATGTCTTTTACCACTAGATTAGGTACATAGGCAATGATAGGGGGAATGTAGAATATACACCACGAAGTCCTTTAAGGCCTTTACCAAAGCATAGGCATGTTTTTCCATTATGTTATATTTCAAGGGTGCATCCCTTAAAGCCTTGCTTGAAAAAAAACAATGGGTTGTTCTGTCCCTCCGGGTTTTTCGCAACAAGAGCTAGCGACCACGGTATGCTGCGAGGCAAAGGAGAAAATAAGGAACTCTTTTGAAAAGTCCGGGGCTGATTAGGACTTTGGTGCTCGGGTGAGTGCATGTTTTAACAATTAGAAGGATTTTTTGGTTTCTACGGTCCACTTCACTCCTACTTCTTTCTTGAGCATATTAGTCATGTTTCTAAGGAGCTCCTGCTAAGTTGGGAATAAACCTCCTCAAGAAGTTAATCTTTCCAATAAAGGTACATAATTATTTTATGTTCCTTGGTTGGCTAATCTATAGTACTCCCTCAACTCTATTTGGATCTATTTTAATCCCTTCTTCGATATGATATGGCCAAGGAGTTTACCTTCCTAAAGGCCAAACACTTGTCTTTTTGGGATTTAAAGATAACCCAAACCTTCCCGCACTTTTCAAGGACCTTTCTTAAATGTTTCGGGTGCTCTTCATCAGATTTGGAATAAATCGTTATGTCATCAAGGTAAATTAAAATGAAGTGCCCTATCTCCTCCGAAAATGCAATGTCCATGGCCCTTTGGAAAGTGGCCCCAACGTTCATTAATCCAAAAGGCATTTTCACATACATGAAAGTGCCCCAAGGAGTGGTGAAATTTTTTCTTGAGTTGGTCTTCGGGAGTACTAAAACTCTGGTTATACCACTGAAAAACCATCTAACAAAGAAATCCTCTCGAACCAACTACCCTTTGTAGAATGTGTTCCATTTTGGGTAAAGGGTAATTGTCTTTTAGGGAGGCTGCTGTTAAGGTTTCGAAATCAATGTACAATCTGATTTCTCCCGTATTTTTTCCTCATGGCTACAAGGTTAGAAACCCAGTTACGAAAACCTCACGAGCACAATGATTCTGCCTCATACATTTTCTTGATTTCCTTTTCTACCGGAGGCGGTTGTATCGGATTAATTCTACACGTTTTTTCTTAAAGGGTTTTTGCTTTTCTTTCAAAGGGATCTTGTCTTTGGATGATTTACGTATCGTAGGCTTTTAAGTCTTCATAGCTCCAGGAAAAACACATCGAAAAACTCTTTAAACGAGTCAACATATTTCTTTTTCATGTCGATGGCAAGGACCTAGCTAATTTAATCATTTTAGGTGATCCTCGGTGCCTATGTTGCATTCCTCGACCTCGAACTACTATGTATTCTACGGTGGGCTTCTTTGCTACGTCGTTAAAATCAAAGAGGTCTTCTAACAGTGCTAGTCCCCTAGGTATGTTCTTGTCCTTTGACGTCAATACCTCAATGTCTTCGTTTTACGTGTCCTTGTATTCTTCAGGTATGAGTTTCAAGTTTTTTAGTTAACATGTTGATTTCTACGGGACCGGATGGTTTTTATTTTTTAGGGGACTTTTTGTTTAGGCAATTTTCATCGGATTTAGAATCCGAATCGGATAACTCAAATTCATTCCCGCCTGTGAGAAAATCTTCTATTTGTTTGTCACCCTCAAAGACACGCTAATATTTTTCATTATCACGGCACAACTAGTCTAAAATTAATTTGAGTTGTACAGGTCTTTGGTTTCAAATGGCTTTAAGCATGTTCTAGCCGCAAAAGCTAAATTGTGGGCGGCAATATTTCTTTTTCTTGGAACAAAAAATCAATTTGGACTCGTCAAAAGTTTCTAAAAGGTCCATGACATCATTTCGAGTAAGCTCTAAGTACGGGATGATTTGCGTTATATTCCCCATTGACTTGCTTAATGACTAGTTCCGAATCCCCATACACATTAATTCTTATGGCTCCTAACTTTTTTAATAGATGTAAGCCTAAGAGAAGGGATTTATATTCTGCTATGTTATTGGAACACCTGAAAGTTTAATTTGCAGGAAATGCTTTCGTGTGGTTGTTTTCGGTGTTGGTAATCCGGACACTCACCGACGATTGCTCTTAGTGCATGACCCATCAAAATACATACTCCACGAGGACTATTTTTCGGTTTTCGTCTTGTTTATTGTCTTCTTCAACCAACGTGCTCAAGGGTTGTTGTGAAATCTCGGCACTTAGTTGTATTTGTTTTACCTCCTCGGAGTTTTTCATGGAGTTGAGCGTGAGGGACGATCTGTTGTTTTCCATCTTGGCTTTGTTCACTCGGTCTATTGTTTCAACGTAGTTGTTCCAAAAATTTCTCTCTCTTTTTTCTTCCATATCTAGAGCTCGCATTTATTTCTAGATTAGGGGTCTCCAAACTGCTTTGGGTTTTGAGTCATTTGTCTTCTAGTTCGAAAGCTTATTCGAGGGATTCATCATGGTAAAGGATAAACAAATCCAGTCCGTATGGACATAGTAAATGGGGAAATTTTTAGGGTTTTCAAGGCTACGACCATGAATTTCAAGTGTGCCTCTCGTATAGCCTTACGAGTCAGCTAAAGACGGGATGCGGCATATGTCTCATCCATTTGCATTGTACCTTGCGACTGGCACCCCCATGACCTTGATAACAACATGCCATACTTAGGAGGCACATTGGCCACCACAACATCCATAAACATGTACTTGGTTGGGATTTGAGTCAAACTTACACAAAGGTCTTTGATTAGGCCAAGGCATTTCACTCTGTTAGAGTCAAAATAATATAAATCCTTGTAAGGTACGGTTATTTCTAGCCCTAGCCTTTCCATTATCACCTTTGGCATAAGGTTATGTGAGGCTCCGAGTCATGCATAACATTATGCAAGATTTTGTCATGGATATTAAGGCTGACATAGAACGGAGGGTACTATCACTTCTTGAAATTTCCCTTCAATTTTAGGACCAAAAATGAGTTTTGAGTCGGTCATCATTAAAATTTATTGTGTCATTGTTATCCTCAATATTTAAAGCCTTCAAAATTTGGGCTCTATATACATGATGGGCGGCTAACTCGAGTCAAGGGAACATATATTTTGATCTTTGAAATTTCTTGCTCGAAATTTTGAAAGGAATTTGGTTTTTTGAAAAACTTGCCTCGACCCTTACTAGTCACTAGATTATCGACAACATCATCTCATCTAATTTGTTCTATTTATGTTTGATAGAATGGTTTTAATAGGAGTACTAGCTGAAGTGTTAGTACTACTAAGGTGCGATTACGTTTTTCACTTTTTTGAGTGCATTTCTCTCTACCACTATCGAAGTCACGACTCATCGTTTTTGTCCTTTTGTTTGACAATTCTAGGCTTGGTTGTAGTGTTGTTTTGTGAAGATTTGTCAGAGGTTTTGGTGTTGAGATTTTGTTGACTATCTTTGCTTCGAGGTCATATTCTTTTTGGGATTCTATGAGGACATTTTCCATGTCCGGAAAGTAACCTTCATCATCATCTCTTGTTGTCATCATAAGGGGTATAAAGACCTTGTTTTCTATCATAATGAACCTCAAAGTCATCATTATCTACTCCCAACATGTTGATATCATCTTATTTTGTTATCTCATCTATTTCCTCAACCTCACTTATATAGTTTTGATGAAAGGGAGGAGTGATCCGTTGATCATCTTCCCTAGGTCTATTTGGAGGTTGGTTCCTTCTAAAATTCGATTCTAGTTCTGGTTTTTGTTTTGAGGAGCGATTTGGTTTTGAATTTCTTGTGTTCTCTCAAGGATGCTCATTTTATTCATCATCTCCTCCATCATTCTTTCCATCTTTGAGTTGGAAGCGGAAAGGGGCATTTTCCTCTCTAAAGGACACTCTCTTTCAATTTTCATTCTTGCTCTCTTCTCCATCAAGTTGACTTCCACAAAAAGAGCACCCTTTTGCATATCTTCAAGAGTTTCAAAATCTCTCTCTCTTGCGTGATAGGCCATCTTAGGGTCAAACCCTTCGGAGAAACTTATTTAAAGTTGAGCCTTGTGGAGGTTTTAGTTACGGGGGAAAGTGCATTATACACACTATTGAATACGGGTGCAATAAGCTTGCACACTTTCCCCCGGTGTCTCTATGGAGATTATTATAGTCGAAAGGACTTGGAGAGGGTTTTTTCCTTACTTCCCATTTGTTTAAGAACGTTTGATGGAAGGCTTGGAGATCATTAATAATATGGGGGGTTAAGCCTTTGAACCATTTCCTCACTTATCCCCCTAAGCTCCGAGCAAATAACCTAAGCTTGACAGAATCATCATCAATTTCATTTACGTCAAAGTAGTCATTCATCTTATCCACATGTTGTGATGCGATTTGTAGCATTGCTAGCATCATATAATGGTATTTTGGATCGATAGTCCGTGGAAGATTGACTAATGGTGCGGGGAAGAACTAAGGGAGCATACCATGTTGCCATGATATGTGGTGGAGGTGGATTAACAAAAGGGAAAGTGGGCTGAAGTGGAGTGATTTGAACAATGGGTGTAGGGTGAGCGAGAAGTGGATGGACTAGGAATAGACTACTAGAGTTGATCTTGGATGAGAGACACCTAAGTTGTGAATAAAATGCAAATCAGGAGGTGTTGTTTCTCTTGCTACCAAGAGGTTCACTTGTTTCAGGGGGATGATAATGAAGACTCAAAATCTAACTAATCTAAATCACCAAGAGACCTAGTTCTAAATGGATTTACTAAGTCAACTTGAGATTGTTGTAGAGTTTGAAAGATTTTCGAGAGCCTGAATTAGCTCTCAAGGGTGATATGAAAATAGTTGATAAATTAATCCTAGGAGACTTCCTAAGGATACCTTCAGGTTATCAACTATCTCGGGTGGATCGAGGATTCGGGATAGGCTCTAGTGTGAATCTTTCTAGAAGCCACTATGCTTTGTGTTTTTTCATATCCAAATAAATAAGACAAGTTCAACCAAGTATGACAATCTTTAAGAGGTTAACTAGTCCCGTTTTTACTCAAATTTTAATCCTACAATCTTTTGATCGAGTTTGAAAGATATTATAATGATAAGGGTTCTTCCCGGTGGAGTCTTAAGGTCCGTTCGGGATTTTGGAGTCACCAAGTGGAGTTTTTTAGCTCTTTTCGGGGATAAAAGGTATAATGGTCCACCACCATGTTTATTGAATACCAATATGAAATATTTTTTAGGTTTTTTACGAGTTATTTTTTCGGTTGTGTGGTTTCTAAGAATATCCTAAATCTGTTTCACAACTTAGCTACGGTTATGAGACAAAGGCAGGTCTACTCTTATGGCAAAGTCAACTGATCTTTCAAGGTTAGATAAAGACTTAGGAGAATCCTAGGGTTTGCCTAGTTTGTCATCGATTCAACACAAGTTTTACCATAATTACTATTACTTGGTAGTGCTTAGAAAAGCTGCTTTTTACTCTCAAGTTTTTTATGAAGTTTTAAGGGAACCTAAGGTGCAAATTCAATCGAGTTCCCCGAGTGGAGTCGCCATTATGTTGGGGTTCCTATGTTTTGGCCGGATTGGCTAAACCAAAAGATAAGACAACATCAAACCGCTTTGGGATTCAAGGATCTATCCCTCCCGAATCCGGAGAGGGATCTCTCTATGACTGAGCTTAAAGATGTGATCTTTAAAACACGAAATGTGATATTAGGCTAGTTATGAAGAGCTTGGGTTTTGTTTTGTTTGTTTTGGTTGGGCAAAGACATGATGAAGGTGAAGGCAGGTTTCAAAATTAAGGGTGAAGGTGTCTGCGAGCGAAGGAATGATTTGGGCGATAGAAAGGCAAAGACAATTTTAACCCATTGGGCTATGGAGTTATAGGAGGATTTTAATTGGACATCAAGGTTCAAACAAGATCCATGGGGAAAGTCACTTATGTCAAAGGATCTCTTAAGGCGATTTTATGGAATGAAACGAGATAGGAAAATGAAGAATAAACAAAATGAAAAAAAACAGGTGAAACGACCTAAGATCAAGTAAGTTCTTTTTAAACTATCGTGCTTCAACATGTACTTAAAGAAAAAACATAAGAGTATTCCCCGAGATCATGTTAGTACCTCTAAACTAGCTTTCGCATTGAAGTACTTTCGGTTAGAAAACATTAAAAAACGAGTTTGAACAACTTAAGATCGAGATACGTGCCTTTAAACTACCACGCTTTTCAGCATATTCAAATAAGAAAAACATAAAAAGTATTCCGAGATCGAGTTAGTGCCTTCAAACCGGCACTGCATTGAAGTACTTTCGGTTAGAAAACATTAAAAAAACGAGTTTGAAAAGCTTAAGATCGTGTAAGTGCCTTTAAACTACCCCGCTTTCGACGATATTCAAATAAGAAAACCAGAGATAACAGTGACAAAGAGAAATTTAGATAAGGCAAGTGCCTTTAAACCGACACTGCATTGAGGTACTCTTCAAAGAGAACGTTCAAATGAAGAAAACATAGATAATAAAGCTTTCGGTAAGAGTAGGGTATCGTTGAAAGTAAATCCTAGCTCTATGATTGCTGCTCATTTATCGAGAGAAAGTGAACGCAGTGAAAAACATTAAGCAATATAACAATTGACGAGTGAGGAACACATCACCATTGACATAAATCGAATCGACAACTTGTATTTGATGTTTCAAACCGATTACAATCGACAAGCCCTGGGTGGGTCTCTACAACTTCAAACTTCTCATATCGACCTATGTATCTTCAAGTGGCAAACATGGCATCGGGGAGCTTCGGAGACTATTACATGCGTTCAGATGTCTAAAGACCAATATTTTGCTCATCTTCTACGAAGTATTTATAGAAGAATGAGGAGGTAGGATGCAGTAAAGATCTCCCGGGTCAATTAATACAGATGGATGACTCTTCGGCCTTTGAAGGGCTTGATGAAGTAATTAACGATAATCTATCACGTATTAAATTGAGGTACATTTATGAATTGAGTTCGGTGGGAGCCGTTGTTGACTTTTGAGGCTCGGTGTCATGTTTGAAGTAACTGCTGTTGCTTGCTTCCCAAGGTCTAATGATCGAAAAGATTAGCTTCGAGATGCTTTTAATCTTTAAAATAGTTTTGCCGACAATTAAAGATAAGATCCTCAAGAAATATTAATTATTCGTCTGTCTTTGGGAAAAACACCTCTTGTTTGTAATAATGACTAAGCCTTCTTTAATTACCATGAGGCTCAGAGTGCCCTTTGGGAGCTGGAGAGGTTAATTTAATTTAGTTTCGTATTCTCGGGACGGATCACGCTCGACTCGTGTCTTCGAGTCTTCCGTTTTGGTATAAAGCTGATACTCTTTAAATCGTGATTTAAAAAACACGATGTATTGTTGATGTGTAGGCCGTGCAGAGCTCATAAGGCATCAATGCCTCATGAAATGTCGATGAAAACGAGATAATCCGCACCTTGCGAATGGTTTCCATTGATGAATTAATTGTATGGGAATCGTCATTCCCAACCCTCGGCCCTTTCTTTAAACATAATGGAAAACCTTCCTTACCCTGCAAAATTCAACAAATATATCATAAAATCCTATGTTTTTGGGTTTATCGCTTGGAGGCATGGGATGAGAGCGGAGCCGTTGGATGGCATCATCCAAAAGGTTGGGAATCATTTAGAAATATTCAAACGAGATTGGAGGAAAAGAATGAGATCAGAAACCGTCAATCGCGCGCGAGATCAACGGTGGGGATTACGCGTTGGAATCCTCTTGGCGAGAAGGTGGAAAGCAATGGTATGAAGCGAGATTAGATCTGGGCAGTCCGATCTCGACACGTGGACGGTCCAGATCCAATCGGAGGATCGCAATTGGAAGGAGGAAAATAAGGGTGCGATGAAAATCTCCGATGCGATTGCGTGAACGGGAGGGCCAATGCGATTCAACGATGACCGTTGATTTGAGGATCAGATCAATGGCGGGGAATGAATCGGAGGGATGGGCGATTGGGGGGACAAACAAATGCGATGCGATTGAAACATTGCGATGCGATTTGCACGGGCCGTTGATCAGCTTTAGATCAACGGTCAATATCTTTTGATTTTTTTGCACCGCGGAAAACCTTTTAACACTTTATAAAACCCAAATTTTTTTCGAATAATACAAAGTTTTTTGGTGGATCGGGGCGGAATATATATATAGGCGAATAGGCGCCCATCTGCGGGGCCTTTGGGCTTTATGAACTAGTGATATAGGCGGGGCGTATTAAAACAAGGGCCAATCGCAATCGGGCCATTAGTCGGTCTTTCAATCAACCCATTAAAACATTTGTGATGCGATTGGCACCGGGATCTTTAACACTTGGTCCCGGGGAAAAGTCACATGAAATGAAAAGGCGGGGAAAAAGTTTTATGTATAGAGTCCCGATCGCATCGGAAAGTTTTGATGCAGCCTTTTCAATCAACCCATTGCGTATTCTCCGATTGCGATTGCGCGATCGATCTTTTTAATCTACCCATTGAAATATTTCAACACGTGACTTGGATTTTTTTAGTTAAAACTTTGGAAAAGTGGGTTTTGAGACTTTACAAAGGAAAAATGGATCGGGCATGAAATATTTACAAGGTTTAAACGCCGAGTTGGGCCCACATTTAATATGAAAAATAATATAATCGGAGGATAAAAACACGGGGGCTTAATCGCATCGAAAATTCGGAGGATGTGAAAACAAAGCTGGTGTCCCGAGTTTTTGCGATGCGATCGGGAAGGTTTATATAAAAGAGTTGATCGCATCGGGAAAAAAAGGAACACGGGACTTGCGCACCATCGAAAGTTTTCCGATGCGATAAGTGCTATATGGGTTCAGCGCTTGGTTTTTATGGCAAGGGCACATGTGGGGAAGTGGTTAGGGGGTTTAGCTAAAGGGGCTAAAGCCTTATGCAAAAAACATGTATTTTTTTATGAAAATTTTTCAAGGTTTTCAATGGATTTCGAAGGTTTTGGAAAAGCTAAAGAATGAGTCTTTAACCTTATAAAAGTGTTTTTTCATGAGGGGAAGAAGAAGAATCATGAAAACAAAGGGGTTTTTATGGAGAAAAAGGGGAGCAAATGAAGGTAATTTTGGAGGAGGGGAGGAAAAAATGATGGTTTTACAACATTTTTTTCTCATGGAATTTTTTAGCGAGAATTTACGAGTTTTTGAAGGGAAATAGTAATGAAGATTTTCGGATAAGGGCATGAGATCTTCCATAGGCTTCAAGAGATAAACATTTTGGCAAAATAAGTCTTTCTTGAAGAGTCGAACAATGTTTTGGCCACCTTTTGATAGGACAAATTTTACGGGTGGCCAACATAAAGCATATAGTACAATGAGAGACTACAATCATGAGTAACATAAATTAGGGATTCGAGAATGATAAACTATCAACCTCGGTCCCCGAAGAGAAACCATGGATTAAGAAAAATGAGCACAAAAGACCACACATGATAACAAGAATCGATGGGCTAGACCAAAGATTCTACTCCAGATTTGAGTCAACATTTCTAAACGAAAATTTTTTCCCTTTTTTTCATCGACTTTGACCCAACCACTATTGGACCCGGATGGGTCAAAACCAATTGCGTACATATTCCGTGTAGAAGGTGGAGTCTCCTTGTCCGAATCGGATGAGGAGGACTCATGAGTGCGTTTATGTGATATCTGGGAGGGTTCGAAGGTCTCCCCTTAGGACTAGCTAAAGGTGAGTCCTTTGTGTGCTCAAGATCCTCCCCATCTCGTTCAATTTCCTCTTCATCTAAGTCGAAGGACTCTATGTCATCCATAGGGGGTGGATGAGCATGGTTTCCAACTTTTGGATTTTGAATTATGAATGGTATTCTTCCTTTTGGCGATGAATGTGTGCGCATGTATTCTGAAGGTGCCCGTTTGATGGAAGTGGTGACATCTGAATGTGGTGTTTTTCAAATTTTTCGAGGTCTGTGTCCAATGAAAATCCCCACTTTTGAGGTTAATTTGATCAGCGGACCTTTTCTTATGTCTATTTCGACGCAAATTTTTGCCAAATGTGTATATGCCTTTTTCCCCCTCTGAGTGTATACGATGCTGTGAATCAACCCAAAGTGTTTCCAATCCCTTGGAAAAACGAGAGCGCAGCCATAAATGCGTCAGAGGTTTGGAAGTCGGACCCAAATGGGAAGCTTGGTGATGACTACTATAATAGGGTCGAAGTCTAGGAACCAGAGGGTGAGGAATAACCCGCTGTCGTTCCCTCAAAACCGTGGGCCTCTCGTTAGTGCTTTACGATAATCTTCGTTGAAAGAAAACACCACAATGAAGAAGCCCTTCGAGCAAAGGAAGACTTTGTTGTTGTTGGTCCAGATTGGTGTGGATCCATTGGTATAGATTCTGCTGTTTGAGGCCATAGGCCATTAAATCTACAAATGATGGTGGTTTCATAAACGTTTGGTATTGATCATCAAGCGAAGGATGGGATATTTCTATGGAGGGGACTTCCTCCATTTTATCCACCAATAATTTCTTGGGAGCCTCGCTGGCTGAGCGGATTTCTTGGGTGGTTGGGCATGGATTGCAACTTTGTAGGAGAAAGTCGAGGTAGAGGAGGGTTGCCTAGATGCTCCTCCTCTCGTACGCAGAGTAAGCTACAACTAAATCATCTCCGTTAATATTGTAAAAGAGAGGGGAAGAGGGTCCTCCATTTTTTTTACTTGCATGGAGCAACTCTCCGAAAAAGACAAGGGAATCCCCAACTCCGTGTTCAATATTGCGGGAGAGGTCCACACCCGGATCTATTACACGCACCCATTGCACCATGGTTTTACCCGAGAAAGTGAGATCTAGATCCGGTAAGAGGAAGGGGCGAATAACTCCGAAAAGCCCCTCCCTGTCGTTGCGGATCCGTGTTAGTATCATGCTTGATTTTTTTTATTTTGAGATCCATCAAGCCAACCTCGATTTGAATGAGGTATTTTCAATCAGTAGTGGTACCCCAACATCCCGAGCTTGCAAATCCAAGAAGCTAAGCGCCCTGTGAGCCCTCTCTTGTGCTCGGATTCACCGTGATTTATTGTACAGAGCTTCATCAATCTTGTGCGCGCTTTTTCCATGTAGGAAGGTCGCATCTCAGTCCCTAGACCGCTCCTCATCTTTGATGTAGATGGGAGCCGCATCTTGTGCCACAATCGTGGCGTTATTGGAATCCATAGCGTTGTCAATTATTTCCACCAATCCATCGCTCGCAATGCTATTGGCGCTGCAAGCCAATTGGAGCTCCGAGCCGAGTAAGGAGCGCCGAGGGTAGTAGCGATCAGATTAACCTTTGGAGTGACTTGATTTCCTATGGCAACGGCGTCACCGTGAGGGCACTATGATAAAAAAATGAAGGCGGTGAAGAAGCTGAGTGCAAAGCCTTTTTTTGAAGTGGCGGTCGTGAAGTCGCACGGCTGGCTAGACCCAACGAAACCCATAGCGAGGCCATTTTTACTCTTCTTCCGCAACTTGTCACCCGAGTTGTTAATTAAATGACAAAGAAGTGAATAATTAAATCTTGAATAAGTCACTTCTTTTAATATGAGAATTCCATAAAGAATGCTGAATAGTAAAAGTACCTAACCTCACACCTCATATTAAACTTCATTTAATATAGGTAAAAAGTACCAAAACCTTTCTATCCCCATTTCATCGTAATAGGAAAGTAAAAGAAAAAGTCGAAACCTTTCTATCCCGAGAGTGATAAACGATGAAATGCGAATACAATTACTCAAAGTAGAGAACTGTAAAACCTCATTTACTGTGATATATTCGTAAAAATAAAAGTAAAAGCATCAAAACCTTTCTATCCCCATTTATCGTGATAGGAAAATAAAAACAAATTATGAAACATTTCTATCCCAATATTGATACACTTTGAACTCCGAATAGAATTACTCAAAGTAGAGAAATTGTAAACATGCCTAAGGCAATTTGAAGACAAACATATGGAAATTCTTGAAAAAAACAATTATGTATATATTGAAATGAATACCCTACAAATGAGATACGAACATCTTGTCTCAAGCATCACTTTAATCATGGATATTCTTATAGGCCAAATAATTACCATGTAGAATACTAAAGACTAAATAGTGAGATGAAGGAAAAAAATTTCAAGAGTTGTAGCAATCTTTGAAGTAGAATATCAACATATCAATCAATTTCAAACATCAATGTCAATTAAGGCTGACTTGAGAAAGTTCTGCACGTGACCCTAGCTAATGAATTGTAAAGATGTCTAAGGCATTTTGAAGACAAATGATCATTTCCACTTACACCATTCAACTTGCAAAATGTGGGAACACCTAATCCTACATGGGTAGGTGGGAATGCGAAAAGTCACAATGAGTCCAAGTGACCTTGGAATATGAAACCAAGAGTCACACCATTGTACTATAAATGTCCATTTGTGTTTATGCTTTCGTGCATACCTCGCAAAATTCTTGACATTTTTGGTGAGCTCTGCAGCTTCTCGCTGAACAGGACATTTTGCCACATTCGGTAAAGTGGTTTTGGAGAAGGAGCAAACGATTCGAAATGACTTTAAAGATTCAAGCGTCGATTGCTTTGAAGAAAGGCAACACTACCCATCCGAAGGTTTTCATTCTAAATTTTCTCACTTCGCTCATTAAAAATCTGCATTTTCAAGAGCCACTCGTGAATAATCGTTTAAAGAGGGTTTCAGAGAAAAATTTCCGAGTTTTTCATTGAAAAATTTCTAAACAAATTGCTTTTACGCGAAATATTTCTCTGAAGTTTTCATTGGAAAATTTTCGGGTTTTTCCGCAAATCTCTAACTCGCAAATTCTCTAATTCTTGTCGCTATATGGCCCTCTCTGCACTTTTTTTGAAGAAAAGTTTCGTGGTTTTTTGAAGTAAAAATTTAGTTTTCTTCGCAATTTCGAAAGATCCGTCGTTTTTAATTTTCAATCTCTACTACTTTCCGTTTTAAAACAAAAATAAATAAAAATAAAAATAAAATAAATCGATTCAAGCACTCGGCCTTTTCGCCCCGCTTTACCCTCGGCAACCGCACACACTCATCCTACACCAACGCACTGCGCAACGCTCTTTCCAACCCCCTCCCCTATCGCTCACTTCCACATGTCGCCTCCTCATACCTCACTCCTCCCTCGCCCGTACCTCACGCACTAACTCAACACATTCACTTTTTGAATCGACCCTCTCAACACAATCCCTAACGCCGCTCCATATCTCTTCCCTACGACCGCATAAACCTTCCCTCACTCCACTCCGTGCTCCTCAATTAACTCAACTCCCATGTGCTATCCGCCCTCACCACCGCAACGCTCTTCTCTGCGAGAGCAAAACCCGTTCCCCATACCCGGGTCCCCTCACCCCTACGGGCGCTGCTGCCGCACATCGGCCTCCCCTCGACTCCCGCATACATCCCTTAGCCCTCGCACTAAACACTCCCTCACGTCCCTCCCTCTCAAGCTACCCAAATCCACCCTTATCACTCCGTTCCACCATTGTCCCATATGCACGTACGCTCAACCACCATACGCTCTGCTACACTCCTCCTAGTTACACCGCCTGCGCTCTCGCCCCTTCTCCCTAAACAATATTCCTTACCCTTTGCATTGAAATATCGACCCTACGCCGCCCTCTCTTACTCACCGCGCTCTCCCTCCCCGAAACCCTCTACGAGCGCTCTCACATCAACCCCATGCTTCACCCTCAAGCCTTACATACCTTGTCTACGCCCTTATCACCCCACTTCGCTCTCCAAATGAGCTCCGTTCGCATACTCACCACAGACTCTCGCCCTTTTTCTCCCCGCGGCCCGCCCTTACCTACTTTCTGCGCCTCCCTCACCGCTTAACCTTCCTCTTGACTATTCGCACTCACACGCTCCCTAAAACCCTCCGCTACGGTGCATTTATAATTTTTAATTTGTATTAAATCCCGTTCCCCGTCATACTAAAACTAACCCCCGATTGCAAACCACCGCTCTCCGCCCTATCCACCCTCACCACCGCATACATCGACCCTTCCCCCTTATCACTCCACTCTCCTACGCTCTCACTCCCTACACTCTACATCTCACCTCGCGCATACCCGCTACCCTCCGCCCTCTGCACACGTCTGCTCCATATCATTAACACCGCCCTCTCCATTGCAATACCACCACATCTCTTAATTTTTTATTTTTTTTCCAACCATTTAAAATAACACCGCCCTCTCACATACTTACTGACACTCTCTTTTTTTAAATTCTCTTTTAATTAATCCCCCTCCCCCTTTTACTATAGTCCTTCATTCCCATTTTTAATTAATTCCTATTAATTTATTTTTAATTTTTTAATTAATTTTTAATTAATTAGCAGAGAGAGAGAGGAAGAGCAAGAAGAGAGAATATGAACAACAAAATAAGAAGGAAATGGAATATGAAGAAAATGGACTTTGAATACATTGAGAAAATTGAAAATTTGACATTTTATGATTTGTGGCATACATAAGAGGGTGATTTTCTCGAAGAATTTTACATGAGAAGACAAGTTTGCCATCATTGCACGCTCTTTGAAACAAAAATTCACCGCTTTTAAAGGCTTCTTGCATAGTGTTTTTCAATGCCACATTTACAAAATATTTTGCGTAGACATTGTATTGCATTGACATTGTATTGTGTGTAGATATTGCTTCTTCATAGTTGCACCGACACTTCGAGTTGTTGAAAAATTGCCGATTTCCTCCATCATTTCGAGGAAACAGTTATTTGTATTTCCATAAGTCATTTGTATCGTTGTTGCATCACATTGTAAACGGGTGCATTTTCGGTTGAAGCCGACACCTTTCTTATTTTTGAGCCTAAGTTGTTGAAAAATGGCTAAAATCAATGAGGCATTAGAGTTCTTGAATAACCTCATTCATTCAAGTGTTGATGACATGATAAAAATGAGCAAGGATGCTCTTTCGTAACATTCAAAGTTGTTTGCAAGATGCACATGAGAAGATTGAGTTTTTGCAGAGTTTGGAATCTCGACTAAAATAAGATGAACTTCGACAGAAGAGTCACCATTCGAACCCAGTGCGTTCGAATATCATGGCGACTCTCATCAAGAAAAAGAAGATAAAGTTGCGTATGATTCACATTTAGTTTTCTTGTACTAGAGCAGATGTACATGCGCATGCATCGAGCGCCCGCACTTCTAAGCCCATCATCGACCTTGGGAAGAGCTTGTCCACAATAAGCACCGAATTGGTCTTGGATATGACAAGGATGTGTCGTTTCATATTCCGTACTACATAAAGCCCATCATACTTCGTAGCCGGCTCTACCTTGTATGATGGCCCACGCAACTTATTCTCGATCTCGTTCCACAACAACAATAGATTGTAAAATGCCAACAGCGCAGATCGAGTTGGGCCATATGAAAGATCATCGTTTTGATCTTCATCCATGCAAGCACCGTCGGTCGACACACCCATTCTTCGTACGGATGCCTCGAAAACAAGCCTCCTACAAGAACCAAGATTCATCTTGATGGATCGCTGCTTGGCAATGGGCATCAAACGAACAAGAAGATGTTTAAGTCGCATGTTAGAACATGTTCAAGAATATTGAGTAAACTTGCGCTGAGTTCTCATCATCCTCACCCTTGTCCCTCGACGGGCGAAAATGGTGGTCATGTACAAGCTTCGAAGTCGCATCAAGAGAGCTCGGCCACAATCTCTATTCCATGTTCGCAGTTGTAGCTGCCAGTTCAAGTGAGCCCGAGCCACAATTCGTCATTCCGTATTCAGAGATGTAGCCATAGACACGGATGCCCATAAGCATGCCTTCGTTGGTGGATAACCCCAAAACCATCATCTTTGGTTGGTGGAAAACTTAAAACCACCACGGGTAGTGGACTCTCTTTTGGGTCAAAGGTCTCCTTTCATATATGAGGAACACTTCCTCTATCGGAAGCCTTAAGCTTAGCAAATTTCCTTAAGCTTCTTCACCGGCATTGGTTGAGTTCCAGGAAATGCTTCAAAGCATTCGAGTTGTTGGTAATCCTAAAACCATCATAGGTAGTAGACCTCCCTTCTTTTAGGTTGAAGGTCTCCCTTTTTTATGAGGGACAATTTCCTCTAGCAGGCGCTTTAAGCTTCTTGCCGTTGAAGAGTTCTGTGAATTGCAACAAGTTTTGTGCTCCGGTTGTTGGTGGTCATCCTTAAACCACCTCTTTTTTCCAACATTTCGGAGAGTTGATTCAGCCCATGTCGCATGTATACTTTGTGCGATTTATATTACAACTCTTTCTTGGACTCACACATACCCCTTCGGATTAAGCGGGATGTTGGAACACCTAATCCTACATGGGTAGGTGTGGAATGTGAAAAAGTCACAATGGAGTCCAAGTGACCTTGGAATATGAAACCAAGAGTCACACCATTGTACTATAAATGTACATCTTTGTATAATGGAAAATAAGAAAGCCTCACGCTTATCCTTCATTGTGTTGAGTCTCTTGTGTGTGTGTGTTTATTCTCCTCATACACCATGTGTGTGCCTTAACATGGTGTTTAACACAAAATAAAATAAAAAATTACTGAACATAACACAACATACAATATACATTGTATTATATAATTCAAAATGCTATAATGGCAATACCATTAGAATTGCATGACAATAATTCACAGTGGGTAGGATGGCATATATCATCACATGGTTCATAATATATATATATACATAGTCGTTTATTACATTGGAGATTGAATTGTACAATCGAAATTACAAATATCCATCACATTTAAGGTACTTAAGGTCCTTATGGAAAATTAGATGGATTTCTGGGAGAAGGTTTGGAGTTGGCTATGTTTATTTCTTTACCTATCATTCCGATTGGAAATTTGAACCCTTCGGTGATTTTCCAAAACCCTAAACTAATAATTCCCGACAATAAGGGATTACAAGTGGCTCCTCCACAACGCTTGATTTGCAGCCTCGCGGATCGGGACGACCTAGATGTGCGTTAGGGGGTTTTTTAGGTAACCCCAACCCTACCCCTTCGAATAACCCTCATTCGATTGTGGTGCTACCGGTAGCTCGCGACTTTCCTCATTGTCATGTCTTGCAACGTTTATTTACCAAATTCATACATGAGGCAATATCACCGATTAATTTGTTTTTTTATGGAAATAAAGGATTATGAGTCCGAGTACCGGCTATGGTTTTCATTTATGTGAAGGTCTTTTACTATTTCTATATATTTCATTTTCCGTGCAAGGATCATTTCCACTCTCCAAGTTATGAGCAAACGATGAGATTTACAACATGCCTTTTTCAGCTTTAGCCCCTCGTGTAAAATTCTATTTCATCTACCCTTACTATCTGGATAATCCGATCGCTATATTTGTCACAACTATCACTCAGGTTTCTGCTGATTTATTTCAAGGTATGTGGTTATGTCACCCATCCAAGCACGAACATGCCCAACCAGCTTTGAAATTGGTTGCGGAGACTACCCATAAAACCATGGTAAGTTAAACTCCACATTTCACTTGTCGCTCTTTCAAAGGGATGGTGTTTTATATTACCTTTGAGGGGACATCACGACATCCGTGTGGTAAGCATGATTCAACCATGTTATTTGTTGAGCTTAATGTTATCCTTCATGGGGATTCAACTTTCCAAGGGTTTCTCCCGTAGTTAATTATTTACTACTCTTGTGTTTTAGGACAAGAAGAGGGTTTTTCTGTTATTGGTTTTGCTTTCTTTGTGATCGTTGGGAATCACATTATAATACTCAATGTAATTTTATATTTAAGAAACCCTGCTTTTCGAATAGGGTATGTTTGTATCACCGAGGGCACTCGCATATTTAATTCCTGCGTTTATAATGTGATATTTTATTGTTATTCAATGATAATCCTATGTGTATATGTATCAAGGTTCTCCTCTTACTTTCGGTTGCATGTTGTTGAGAGAAGATGTAGTACTCTGCTATTAAGGGTTTTTCCCTCTTTGTGAGTAGATAGATCACACACACACACACACACACACACACACACACACACACACATATATATCTATATATATGTCTTGAAAATCTTGTGTTTCAATGTTTTTTTCTCCTGTGTTTTGCGAATATGCATACTCACTAATTTATACCTGATACATTATATTTTCTAGCTAATGTGATATACAAAGCCAAACGATTTTCTTATGTATCTATCTTTCGTATATTACTGCGTTGCACAAATAATTTTGTAGAAATTTATATCTAGGTTTTCGCTAGTCGTATTTCCTTCCAGCTTTGAATGATTTTGTTAAGATGAAGATTCTGCCTGGGTCTCTCGTATGTATTTTTATCATGTATTAATCTAGATTAGGCTGATGATATTTTGGCCCGCTCTTCCAGCTAGGCTAGAGTCCAGAAACCTTTAACCCTCGTTTCCATTATGCTAGTATCGAACAATCTATGCAGGAGGAGCAAAATTAATCGAACTCCTATGTCACACTGTTTGAACCACAATATTTATTTTCTAAATTTAAACTTGAATTTTGCAAATAAGTATTTTCATATAAGGGCTCTAAAGAAAGAATGCGTAGAAATTGTACATGTTATTTTGACGATATCATAGAACATATTACACATTTGATAAGCTATAGTACACTGTATTGTCCGTTTGTCTACGAGTCGTAAGCGAAAAATCACACTTAGATATGGTTGTAACAAAAACTTATTTCAATGTAACTATTTATCTTCTTTCCTAGAAATAAAATTTAACTGAGTTCTTTCCTATCACTTGTAATCAAACATGTATCTATTTTTAAAAAATAAATGAGTACAGATTTACCCAATGAATTAGTTTTCTTTTGAGTATATAGTGCCCAAATACTTATTTCAAAAAATTACTCAACGTATGATGCAACCCAACCGTGAGAGGCTGACGATGTCTCTACTCCCCCATGCACCCTCACTAGAGTTTCTAGGTAGTAGTCGTACAGCAGTTAGACTTCGTGACTCTTGTCGATCTACAACTCTCTTAATTTTAGAGTTCCACCGGTCTCAACCAGCTCTAGACCACTCTATACAACAGCTGATCTCCGTCTCACGCTCGTAGAACCCCCTCTCCTCACCGATATCCTTCACTTATCTCTAGAGGAGAAGGTAACCGTCATCTTCCAATCGCCCCTCTAACCACTCCGGAATCTTGGAATTTATCTACCAATCAATTGTAGTAATTTTGGACACAAAACTCTTTATTCAAAAAAATGGTAAAAATATAAACACACATTCATTAAAGAGTGTTAATAATGTTTGCTCGTCTTATCCTTTAACAACAATACATAATGTTGTGAGAGACAAAAATTAAATTAGATCGAAATCCTTGGGTTTTACATCTTAACCCCTGAAAGGCGAAAAATCGTCCTTGGTGTTCAATTCTCATCATAGAATAACTCTGCATGCCTTCCGCATAAAATCTCATCTCCCCTCGAGTAGTTTCTTCTAGGCCAGTAGTGCGTTCTACCGTACCTTAACCTAGAAGATGACTCATTTCGTGATGTTATTTCTATCTTGCCGAGAATACACTCGGGGTTCTACCATAAATTAGCAGCTTCGAATTGCGGGGAAACCAACACTTATTCCACAGTTTCATATATATATATATATATATATATATATATATATATATATATATATATATATATATATATATATATATATATATATTTAAAGCATTTTAACAATCACAATTTACCCGAAATTTTTTCCAATGAATTATATGCTTGGGATCATGCACATATCATTTTAGTAGGGGACATATGCTACACATTGTTTACCCCAATGCAGATCGGGATAAAGCCAATTGATAAGCTATTGGTCCTATCCTTCAAAACTTGAAAGGTCCAAAGAACCTGGGAGAATACTTTGGCACAAGTAGCACGCCTCAGTACTCTTTCCTTGGTTTAACTATAACATAAATCTCCCACTTTGAACTCTCGATAAGTTCTCTCTCTCGCCGATATACTTTCTACCTTTCTTGGGCATATTTTAAATTTGTCAAATCCTCTTTTACTTCACGTTCCATGTCCTCCAACATCTCGGTCCAAGCATTACTCGTTTCGGACCACTCTAAATTGATGGGTGTCCCGCATTTCCTTCCGTATAATGCCTCAAAGCGACTCATTTTTAGAGAATCTTGGTACTTGTCGTTGTATGAAAACTTGAATAAATGTATGTAATCTTCCCACTTCATGGGTTGTTCTGTAGAAAGTGCATTGAAATCACTCATTTATCAAGATTAACCCCGATCATACATCAATTTCGAATTGCATGCATAACACATAACCTTCTTCCACAATTAATTGTCACATGCGGAAATAACATAGAAACAACTCAGACATCAAATCAATCACACATTAACTTAATGTATGGGGAGAGCCTATAGCCGAAAACGCTATTGTGTATATTATAATGGAGAAATCATGTAACAATCATAGTACAAAAACTCTTCACAAGCTCTCATGCACTACCTCCCATGCTACACACTATCAAGCTAGATCTAGCAAATCACTTGCTCCAATCCTCAGCCACTTGATAGCCAACCTTGATTACAGTATTTGTACATGCAGTATGGCCTCCTATATAGATAAACCACCGACTAAACTTTGCAATACTCATAGCTTACTCACTATCTATGTGTTGCATAACAACAGATAGTCAGCATATCGATAGCCAACTCTACCCTTTCATCTATCTCTTTCAGTCGGTCTTCACCGAACCGATCATGCACTCGTAGTGAACTGAGTGTTCTTGAGTTGACTAATGAGGTTAATATTTAGTAAATTAAATATTATTTAATTTACTCCACTCATATCTAGTTGATTAGTTAGTTAACTAATCCCAACTAGTTCAAGCCGAAATAAATAGAACACAACACTATTTGTCCACGTTAACTCCTCCAAAACTTCGCCACTGAAGTCTAAACTCAAGTAAACCATGCAAGATGCCATCAAACCCTAGAAACCACGTGATTCCTTGTAGTCGACGCATGAGTCACCTCCATGACTCAAACCGAAGTGCGCCAAGAGAGTAAAGCGTCGTTTATAGTCAAAATATTATTAAGTGTAAATAATATTTGACTTCATATTTTAGAGATCGCTCTCAAAAAATAGCTGGGTCCTAAAAAATAGGGTCTCATCTATTTTTACACGACATGTCGCATACTTCAAGAATCTCCAAGTAGAATTCCCCAAAATTATGTCCGTATGTCTAAAAATAGACATAGTCTAAAAATAGACTTTGCGCCGTAAATTTGCTCTGCGGCCCACTTAGTGAAGGCGACTTCATTTCACTAAGCTCCATCATCTTGCTGCATTCTCAACACCTCCTCTCGACGACATGTGGATTATCTGCAACCCCTATCCCGCGCTCTGTGAATTCGAACTTGCTCCCCGTGAGCGCTCGTCGCGGGATGCTCGCATCCCGATCCTCCGTAGGGAACATACTAAGCATCATGATCTCCACGAACACAATCTCTCGATATGATGGTACTCGAGTGTCGATATGTTTGGACCTATCATGAAAAACCGGATTAGCGAGACTTGATGCAGCTGCTGTTATCACAAGGGATCGCGCAGGCTCCAAATGCAGCTCCGACCAAACCTCGGAGGATCTTCCATCAGTCATAACAGCCTGCAGACCCAAACTTGCTGCCATGTACGCTACTCGAATCGTGAGGTCCACGGACTGCTTCTCGCTGTACCAGCAAAACTGCCGTCGACCCAATGTCGAAAACTCCTCCGGTGGCGTGCTCTTCCCGGTCTGTTGGACTCCTCGCCGATACCGCATCAGAGGAAACCCGCAAAGTTTCACTCCATCCTCCCATCCGTACTCACAGACCATATCCCGATGTGCTGCGATATGGCGCACATACGCTGCCCGCCTTCCAAAAGAGCTTGCAGGCTTTCAACCACGCTATCGCAGTTCGCGTTAACTCGCATAGCATATATCGGTCGAGTTCGACCAAATACATCGACGACCCCACCAATCGGCCGATAGACAACGTGGCATCCACTACCTCCTCCGAGTAGCATCTCCCTTCCTCCATCCTCCCGTGAAGAGGGTATCAACAGATGCTGTGCACCCCCGCATGTCGAACCTCTCTAGAATCTCCCGGGCATACTTGCCCCGAGAAACAAACAGGTCCTCCCGCTCGCTGCTCGCTAAATTCTCAATCCCAGGAAATAATGAAGGATGCCCGGTCCTTCATCTCAAACCTCGTGCAAGATCATCCTTGCATGAAAGTATCGAATCGCTTCGTCGTCGATCAAAAACTCGGATCATCTACATACAAGACAATGATCAGCAGCTTTCCTCCACCACCAGTCCGTGCTGTGTTTGGATCTGCTCTACTCTTTGGAGAATCCCAAGCCCGGCAGTAGCTGTCTATCCGAGTGTACCAAGCACGCGGTGCTTGCCGACCCATACAAGGTTTCCTTGAGTCGGCACATGCGACTCACCCGCCGAAGATCTCAAAACCTTCGGTGCTGCTCTATAGGACGCCTCTTCCTCAATAACTCCCATTGAGGAACGCCGCCTTCACATCCATCCGATGAATGTGCCACCCCATCCGCGCTCGAGAGAGCAAGGATCGTCCGTATGGAAGAGTACCTGCGACAGGTGCAAAAAGTCTCCTCATAGTCAATCCCCCTCGATCCGCGAGAAGCCACGGCGACAAATCTCGCCTTGTACTTCTCACACTCCCGTCGCCCGCCCGCTTCACTTTGTGGATCCATCGCGAACCCACCACCGATTTTCCCACCGGTCTGGGACAATCTCCCATGCACCGGCTCCGATGATCGAATCATATTCTTCGATCATGGCATCAGCATGCGGGTTCCTCCACGCCTTCTCGAAAAGAGGATGGCTGCGTCACGCACATTGACTCATAAGAGCCATGTATCCAAAGTGCTGATCCGGTGAGTCCTGGCCCTGCCCGTCTCACACTGTCGAGGTGGTCCCCACAACCTTCTCCCGCATCCCGAGCCGGGCCGCTCGGCCGACGCGGGTGCGCATGCGCCCTCGCGGTGGCCGGGCGGCCCCGCCCGGGTGGTTTCTTCCACCCTCCCGAACCTCCTCTCGTGGCTGATCCACATCCTGAGCTCCTCCTTAGAACTAACTCCTCATCCGCATGCAGGTGCAGCCCCCTCTCGGCGAACACCGCAGCGCTTTCTCCTCCCCGAAATTTTATATCCTGCCGTCACACCGCCCCTTGCAAAATCGTCCGCACATCACCCCGATAGTTGTGAGTGTGCACGTCGTACCCACAAATATTCCAACCTCGGCGCTGGATTCAGACTTTCCTTTCGCATCCTTCGTCACATGCATGTAGACGGGAGATCCGAAAAATCCGCAAATGGGAAATATCGTGCCTCTTGCCGCACAAGCCTCCTCCGGTGTACTCGCTGCCAAGAACTCAGAGGACAACGGTTCCGCACATCAGACCGTCTCGTATTGCATGCCTCGACCCCACAAGTGAAGGGGTAGCCCCGATCATGCAACATCGCCCGTGCGACACCCACGATCGTTCGTCTCCTTCCGCTCGCCCACCCCGCGTTCGTGGGTTGTGGGGTGCGATGAGCTCTTCCGAATCCCTTCGCGCACGCAGAACTCCTCTTGAATTCAGCCGAGATGAATTCACCACCGTTATCACTCCTTAGAGCAATCACCTTCTTCCCCAACTCCTTCTCGACCTGCGTTTTAAACTCGTCGAACTTCGCGAATGTATCGCTCTTCTTCGACATGAAGAAGATCCAAGACTTTCGAGAGAAATCATCAACAAAGGATCACATAATACCCCGTGCTTTCATTGTCGGGCTAACCGAGAAAGGACCACACACGTCCGTGCGAACTCTCCGAGGATTGTCGTGGCGCACTATCCTTCTCGTGAAAGGTGGCTTTCACATACTTCCCCTAAAAGTACCCCCTCGTGATCCCACCGACCGCGCAAGAGTGCCCTGTAGGTCCAAGCAGAAATCCGTGCAATCTTCAAAGCTCCATGGTGAAGATGGCCCAATCTCCCGTGCCATAGTTCGCCCTCATCATCCCGCTCACCACATCTCCGACTTTGCATGCCATAGCGGCACAACATATCTATCCGCAAAGTCGATAAAGGTTCTCGAGTTCGAACCCCTATCTTCGGGTCTCTCCAGAGTCTTGCACTGCGCAGAGCTTTTCCTTTCGACGAAGACCACATCATAACCCTTATCCTCCAACATCGCCACGAAATCTGTGTTCTTCTTCAATCCAGGACATGCATGACATCCTTTAAGAGCAGCAAAGGGTTACCGCGACTCCTCTCCGAAAGGATACTGCGTACCGATACCGCGTGACCGTATCTCACGTCATCGCCCATCTCGATGTGCATACCCAAATCCTTGTCCTCCGAGATCGAGAACAACTCCCGATCTCCGTCATATGAAATGACGCACCGGCTCGTCCAAGAAAGCACACCGCAACGATACTGAAACTCAGCATGCAATCGCGGAGTACCGACAACCACGCCACTTCCCCAAGTCTCATCTCTCGTGACCGAGTGAACTTCGTGAGGTATTTGGCGATGTCGTCGCCCTTCTCCATCTTGATGTTCCCGAGCTTGTCTTGAGCACCCGCCTTCCTTTGGTCACTCTTCTTCGAAATAGATCCGTCAAAGCTTTCCACATTAAATATGGAGTAGCCTTACCATGAAGGTCGGATACAATATGATCCCTTGACGCCCTCCAACAGATCCTTCGACATTTTGCGATCTTCTTTTGCCATGCATCGACCAAAGCTGCATCGATGGCTTGGGACATCCGCATCTACGAACTCCTTTCGTACCATTAATCTTCTAACACCGCTTCATTCGGTCCTTCCATACATAGTTCGAACCGCCTTCTGAGCATATTCGAGTCGTGATCCATTGAAAGAAGACATCTTTCAACACAGCACCAAGAAAATCAACCTACCGTAAAATTCGAATTCCAAACTCAAAGCTCTACGCTCGATCTATACTTAAAAACAAATTATTTCCGAAACCGTAGATTGATCGTTAAAGGGCATTCACTCGGATCTTTCACCTTATGCAAAGAAGGATGAATATTCCGAGGCTACACTGCCCGTATGCGACTCCGTCCGGGGAAATAAGTTTGCAATCACCGTAATAGACTTCGACAATTAACTTCGCTCCCGATACCATGCAAAATTAGTCGAATAAATCACTTATTCACCGAAGATTAACCCGATCATACATCAATTTCGATTGCATGCATACAACACATAACCTTCTTCCACAATTAATTGTCACATGCGGAAATAACATAGAAGCAATGCAGCACATCAAATCAATCACACATTAACTCGAATGTATGGGGAAAGCCTATAGCTGAAAAACCCCGCAGCTATTGTGTATATTATAATGGAGAAATCATGTAACAATCATAGTACAAAAACTCTTCACAAGCTCTCATGCACTACCTCCCATGCTACACACTATCAAGCTAGATCTAGCAAATCACTTGCTCCAATCCTCAGCCACTTGATAGCCAACCCTGATTAAGCATGTTTACATGCTAGGTGATGGCCTCCTTATATAGATAAACCACCAGCCTAAACTTTGCAATCTACTCATGGCTACTCCACCTATCTATGTGTGCCATGTAGCAATAGATAGTCAGTCAACCGATAGCTAACTCTACCCTTTCATCTATCTCTTTCACTCGGTCTTCACTCGAACTAGTCATGCTACCCAGATGAATCGAAGTGTTCTTGAGTTGACTAATGAGTTAATATTTAGTAAATTAAATATTATTTAATTTACTCCACTCATATCTAGTTGATTAGTTAGTTAACTAATCCCAACTAGTTCAACTGAAATAAATAGAACACAACTCCACTATTTGTCCCGTTAACTCCTCCCGAAAACTTCGTGCCGAAGTCTAACCGAAGTAAACCATGCAAGATGCCATCAAACCCTAGGAACCACGTGATTCCTTGTGTCGGCTTGCATGAGTC
Source organism: Pinus albicaulis (assembly GCA_034641835.2). Lineage (NCBI taxonomy): Eukaryota > Viridiplantae > Streptophyta > Pinopsida > Pinales > Pinaceae > Pinus > Pinus albicaulis. The sequence goes on from JAXQQM020077972.1 coordinate 124,594, forward strand.
ACCTCCATGACTCAAACTCAAGTGCGCCAAGAGAGTATGTCTGTCGTTTATAGTCAAAATATATTATATGGGTAAATAATATTTGACTCTCCATATTTTTAGCAGACTCGCCTAAAAATAACTTTCGGGTCCTAAAAAATAGGGTCTCATCTATTTTTACCGACATGTCGCATACTGCAAGAATTCTCCAAGTAGAAATTTCCCAAATTATGCTCCGTATGTCTAAAAATAGACATAGTCTAAAAATAGACTTTGCGCCGTAATGCTCGAGTCCACTTAGTGAAGGCGACTTCATTTCACTAAGCTCCATCATCTTCGCTGCATTCTCAACGTACCGCATCACGTAGATTCTTAACATTTCTTCCAAAGATTGATTAACCACTTCGGTCCGCCCATCCATTTGTGGATGATAGGCGTTGTTGAACTGATTTGCATGCCATCGTGAAGAGCGCCTTTCCTGCATAATGAGGAAAATTCACATCCCAGTCTAAGATAATTTTTTGGAATACGGTGTAATCTCGAACACTTCTCTCATAAAAATTTCAGCAATCTACACTGTCTTGTAGTTGTACTAGACTAGTATAAATTGGGTTGCCTTACTCGCTTTCTCCACCACTACCATTATCGAGTCATTATGATTCCTTGTTCTTGGTAGACTGTGTAATAAAGTAAGTGAAATGACTTCCATTTCCACTTCTAGCAAGAATGCAGTCAGTAACAAACCATCGAGGTGTTGGTGTTCCACCTTAACTTGCTGACACTCTAAACACTTTTAGTTAAGTATCCAACAATGTCTTTACACATTCCGGTGCCATAATTGGTCTTTCCTTATCGTCATCGGCATCTCTGATAGCCGAAATGGGCAAGATAAGGACTTTGATGGTATTCATATGGGAATCAGTCCCTCTCACGCTACTTGATCCGAGATATAAATCCTTTCCCTCGACAATAAATGCTCGCTATTCACCTCATAACTCCGACCGTTTCTCTTGGTTGTTTGCCTATTGTGCTTATTGCCATAGAAATTGGTATTCCAGATCATTTGTGTTGCATCTTTAACTTGTTCTTGAAACTTGAATTCCATCCTGCTAAAGTAAATCTCATAAATACAATGTACCCTTCTCGCTTAAGGCATCGATCAAACCAATTTTCTTTACCTTTTACACTAAATTTAAAATTTGAATTCACTCAAGAATGCATTCCACTCTCGCTTTGGGAGCATTTAGATCATATTGCTTAAAGTAGTTGATTAGACCGTTATGATATGTTTTTAGATACAAACCTTTTTCCCCCAATAAAGGAGTTCCTCCATACCTTAAGTGCATGAACCATAATTGTCAACTCTAAATCATAAGAGGAGTATCGCTATTCATGTTATTTTTATCCTTCTTGATTTGTATGTTATTAATTTTTCCATCTTGAGTCAATGCCGACCTTACCTCTTTGACACGCGTCGACAGAAGACCTTAAATTATTTATTTGGGTTAGCTACCCTTCAGTGCGGTAGTAGTTAATAATTTCTTCAACCATTCAAAGCTGGTTTGGAAATCATTGGTCCACTTGAAATTTCATCCCTTCCATTGTAAAGAAGTGATAGAGTACGATTCGGGAGAAGCCTTCTCTAAAACGATGGTAATATACCGTGCCAAGTCCATGAAATAATGTATATCTGCTGCATTCCTAGGTACCGGCTACTCCATGAGATAGTCTTAATCTTTTCTCTGGATCCATCGATATTCCTTGTCTGAATTCACATGGCCTAGGTATCGGATATTTTCCTTGAGAGAAGTCACATTTGCTAAATTTGGCATCGAGTTCATGGTCACAACATCTTCAACACAATGCACAAATGTTCCTTATGTTCTTCCACAGATTTTATAGTAGAACAATATATCATCAATAAGAATCAAACAAACTTATCGAGGAATGGATGAAAAATTCCATGCATTAGACTCATGAAAGTTACAAGTGCATTAGTTAATCCAAAAGGTAAGACCACGAACTCGTAATTCCCATAGAGAGTTGGAAAGGATGTATTGTATATGTCCTCATCCTTTATTATTATTTCGATATATCCAGACTCTCAAATCGTTTTTGGGAGAATACTATTTCACCCTTCACTTTATCAAAGAGATCATCTATCCATGGTAACACGTGTATGTTCTTAATGGTCAGTTTGATTAAGCTTCATGTAATATATACACATATGCAATGTACTATCTTTTATTCTTCACAAATATTACCTGTACCTCCAAGGGGGACAGTAGGACGGATCCCGATGTATCCCTACTATAGTTTACTGCAAATCGCATATTTAATTCATTCAAATCCGGTACACTCATTCAATATGGGGCCCATGACACGCCAGCCTCTGAGCATTAATTCTACCGTAAAATATATATCCCTCTTGAGGAAATCTTGGTATGTTTTTGCGAGTACATTGGATCGTAACTCCCGAATCACTCGTAATGTCCTCCAATACTAGGTCTTTATCTTTACTGTGTTTCAAATCCCACCTTAATAGCATAAATATGATATATTTTTTCGATACATTTACCAAATCGAATGGAGTGACTGGCCTCGATCGAAGGGGTTTCTTAATTCGCCAGAATTTCTCTGGCGTGTCCCATCTTCCGCCAATAGTTGATAGTTTTATTCTTACGTCCACTAGTGGGACCAGAAGTGTCTTTCTAGCCAATCCATCCCCCAAGAATAAGTCATAAGAACCTAAAGGTAGGATATTCAAATATGTGCTTTATATATGCCGATTTCATTTATATGAATAGTTTGTCACTTTTCGGCATTTACCCTCCTTTTTTCCCCTGTGGCCTAGCTATACCAGCCACGTGTTCTTAAATTTATACGTTTGTAATTTACATTTTTTTCAACTATCTTTTGGGTGATATAACTTAAACTTGCACACCTAGCCAGTCAACCAAAATAGATATAGGCTAGGAAAATAACTTACCTTCGAGTACTATCATGGGTCAGGGTGGTAGTTCGCTCTGTCAATCTTCTAATGTTGCATTGATCATTGGTATGATTCTAGCCACATCCCCAATAGTGGATGCCTCTTGTAGATTAGCTATAGACTCACATTTTCCCCAATGGGGACGTGTTTTGGTAGTACGTAGCTTCAGCCACCTGTACCCAACAATGCAATGGAGGTTTTTGAGCTCGACCATGGTATCACTTGTTAGAGGCTCGATGGCTTTGTCTTCTGTTTGCTACATGCATATTGGATGATTCCTTCCGCACTTCCTATTTGACATAATTTTGCGTAATTCTTGAAATTAATTGGCTCGTTATTCTTAAAACCTAGTACCTGACATGACTCTTCCTTTGCAGCCAATTGTTGCTAGAGTCTCCCTTGTTTCGATCGTTGATAGCACATTCGTGCTTTTATTATTGCTCTCATCCATGTTTTTTGGATTCACAAACAAAGATTATTTCTTTCATGTGAACCGAGAAAGCTACTCAAGAATCGTTGTACCTTTTCTTTCTCATCCCGTAGATATGATACATATGTTAATAGGAAGTGAATTTCATTATAAAATCGTCCATGGTCATCCCACCCAATCTTAGACTCGTGGAATTCTCTCAAATTTTTCATCATAAAAACATTCGTTAAATACTTATCTTTAGAAAACTATCATGAAACTTTCCATCCCGAGTCACATTCCGATCTTCTGCTCCTCGAAAATTCTTAACTTCTTCCCACCACGATGTGGCTTTTTTTCTATAGCTGGTAGATGGATAACCCTAGAGCTTTAAGTTTCATCGTTGTACTCTGAACTAGACTCGGGAAAGTATTTATTCATGTTAATCAACCAGATTCCGCCACCTCCTCAACTTCTTCGTTAAACATGGGGTTTAATTTTTCTAAACTCTCCTTTCGTGAAACTCTACTTTATGTTTTCCATCTCTTGTAGATCGAAATATTATCCGATTCTCGCCAAGTATATGCCTCACTTTTTTTACTTCATTGATTGACTTCCTAATATGATCGTCAACATGTTGCCGCCAGCTCACTCTCATTTCGAGTGCTCCGTCCAAGATTGGGTTGAGTAGTGTGATGGGTTCCGTCCGTCTGAGGGAATCTTTCAAAATTCTCTCCAGTCATGCATTAATATTTCATTATCACCTCTAACTCATGCCATCTCGCCTACATTTGTTGGAAAATGTCCAGAGTGGTCGTTGGTTTGACGTTGTTGTTCCTCCAACAACCTACTAGTCTATTGATGTTGGTCCACACTTAATGGTATCCAAATTTCTAGATTATTTTCCATATTTGGTAGGGGGTTGCCTCTCCTTAAGCTCTAGGTTTCTGGTTTCCGCATCCCCCGCTCATCTTCTTCCATGTTTCGTCGTCACTATGCACAATTTTTAACACACTTGTTATTACCATTACCATGGTATTTTTCCCTTTCGTGCTAGCATTCTAACCCTACTCTAATACCACTTGTCACTTCCACTTACACCATTCAACTTGCAAAAATAAAATAAAATAAAATTACTAAACATAACACAAAGCATACAATATACATTATATGTTCTATCATTAAAAATGTTATAATGAGATACCATTAGAATGCATAGGTAATAATTCACATGTATGATGACATATCATCACATGGTTCATCATATATATATGCACTATATTTTATTAAATTGGAGATTGAATTGTACACTGATATTACAAATCTCCATCACATTTAAGGTACTTAAGGGTCCTTATGGAAAATCATATATTTATTTTTTTTGGATTTCGTGAAAGGTTTAGAGTTGGCTCTATGGATACTTTACCTATCATTTTGGTAAGAAATTTCGAACATTTCAGTGTTTTTCAAAACTCAAACTGATAGTTTCCGGTGGTAAGGGCTTATATCGGCTCCTCCACAACGCTTGATCTATGGCTCGAGATCGGACAACTCGGATGTGTTAGGGGTTAGTTGAGTAACCTCTGACCCTACCCCTTCGAAGAACCCTCATTCGGCTAGGCATCGCTAGTATCTCCGTCAAACTCACTACGTGTCTGCAGCGATGTTACTTACCACATTCATCCAAGAGGCATAATAGCACTAATTTCTTTATTTTTCATATGAAATATAAAAGATTTCTGGAGGCTGATTAATAGTTACGATTTTAATTTGTAGGTGAAGGTCTTTTACTATTTATCTACCTAATTCCATACTATGCAGGAGCCCCTTTCCACCGAGTTATGAGAAAAACGCATGGGAGATTTACAACATTCCTTTTCGACTTTCAACTCGTGTAAAATTCTATTTAGTCTACCCTCACTATTGGATAATCCGATTGCAATATTTGTCATAGATCTCATCGGGGTTTCTATTGATTTTTTTGGAAAGGTGTATGTTATGGCACCATCCTAGCACCAAAATTCCCTAGCCAAATTCTAAAGTGGTTCTAGCAGTCACTCCATCAAACCTTGGTAAGTTAAACTCCACGTTTCACTTGTCACTCTTTCAAAGGGATGGTGTTTTGTATTGCCTTTGAGGGACACCACCATCAATCAGGTGGCAGTAACATTCCAACCATGGAATTTGTTAAGGTTTAATGTTATCCTTCATGGGGATTCGTCCTTCCAAGGGTTTCTCCCCATAGTTATTTATATTACTTTACTCTTTTGTCGAGGGACAAGAAGTATGTTTTTTAGTTATTGGTTTTTTCTTTGTGAACTCGCAGAACCATTATTTCATAATACCTAATGTAATTGTATATTTAAGTTACTCGTTTTTGAGGGATGTTATATCACGAGACTAAATTCAGATACTCGTATGTTTATACGTGATTCTGCTTATTATTCAATGATAATCTTTGTGCATTTATGGATCATGTTATCCTCTTACTTTTGTAGCATGTTGTTGTAGGTAATATTTAATCACCCATTAAGTGTTTTATTCATGTAAAGGGCAGTAGATAGTGCATATATATATATGTATGTATGTATGTATTGAAAAGCTTATGTTTCACTTTTTTTTCTCCCCGTGTCATGTGGAAATATGCATACTTGCTAATTTATACTTATATTCTATTTTATCGTGGAATAATGCGATAATCATGCACCAGCATGTTCTGTATATGTATCTATCTTGTATATTTTTAGTATTTCGTTGCATGATATACCCTTTGTACATATACTAGGTTTAGTTAGCTATATTTCCTTCTAGTTGAATGATTATGTGAATGAATATTGTCTCCCATATGGGGTCTTTTTGCATGTATGTTTATCATGTATTAACTTAGTTAGGTCCAAGGACATATATTTTGGCTCGATTCTCTATTGGGCTAGAGTTCAAACCCCTGACTCCTGCCTGCTTATGCTAGTCACAAAAATTCTATACAGAGAGAAAATTTAATCGAACTCCTACATCACATGGTTGAATCACAAATATTTATTTTCTAAATTTAAACTGACTTCTTCATATATGTATTTTCATTTAGGGTCTCAGAGAAAGAATATGCAGAAACCGTATGTTATATACAATATCACATGATAGATTACGCATAACGTTAAGCTATATTATCAGTCCTCTTGTCCATGCAGCAGTCTGTAATGAGAAAATCACACTATATAGGTTGTAACAAAAACTTATTTTAGTGTAACTCTTTAGTAAAGCCTCAGAAATAAAATTTAATCCGTTTCTTCCTCGTCATTGTAATCTAGCTTATATCTATTTTTTTAAAATAAATGAGTAAAGAGTTACCCTACCGCATTAGCTTTTCTGAGTATATAGTGCTCGTATACTTACTCTAAAAAGTACTCAACTAATGATGCCACCCAACCATGAGAGGCTATGACATCCTATACCCCTATGTGTCCCACCGCAGTGTCTAGGTAGGCATGGTTGTCAGCAGAGTGACTTAGGACTCTCATCTCGGGCTCGTACAACTCTTTGAATTTCGAGTTCACACTGTCAACCAACACGTGGACCCAAACTCTATACACAGTCTCCTCTCGCCTCTAATGAAATCCCCTTCTCAACGATTACCTTCATTTATCTCAAGAGAAATGGTACTTACCTCTCCAAGTGCCCTCCAACTACTTCGCGAATCTTGGAGATTTTAGTTTTACCAATCAGTTGTAGTAATTTTGGACACATAACTCTTTATTCAAAACAATGAAAGAAAATATAAACACACATTCATTAAATAATGTTAATAATGTTTGCCAGTCTATCCTTTAACAAATAAGACATAATTCTTTGAGAGAATAAAGTAAATTAGATTGAAAACTCAGTGTTACACAAACATATGAAAATTATTGAGAAAATTAATTAACCGTAAAGATTGAAATGAATCACCTTGCAATTCTAAAGAAAAGAGGAGGTAAAAATGTATATTGAGTAAGCAATAGGAGAAGGGAGGTAAAAATATTTTGAATCAACATTTGATCATGTTCACATTCTTATAAAACATTGTGAGGTTTTTTAATCGAGAAAATAAGCTACACTAAATATTATTAGGTTTCATTAACAAAACTCAAATTGAGAGAAAATCATGCCATTAACTGAACATTGTAATTTGGTGTTTATATTTTTAATTGTGACTCATATAATGATTGACACAAACTTTCTATAGTTTGCTCATTGATTCCATGCAGAGATGGGAATAGAGAACACAAGAAGGGAGAGGAGTTACATCTCCCGTGTAGCATACCCCACGTGCGAGAGACCAGATAAACATACATATAATCTTCCTCGATGATTAGACTTTTTAGATGCATGGGAATATCATTTTTGAGTAGGATAGTAGCGAAACAGGAGGTTATTAAGACAATTTTGGTTATTTAGCTATGTTGGAAACTCGACAATTTAGATTTTGGACTGAAATTTATAGCTCAACCGGATGGTCAATAAAGCCTAGTTTCCCAATTAAGCGTGTTGATACCATCTAGGTATGGATGCTCATGATGTCACTTACCGCAATTTGAAGAAATAAAAAAAGCACCACCTCAACATACAAAAAAAGGAACAAAAACATTGACTACCTAGTAATAAATATATTTTTACTAGAAATCCAACCTTTTAAACAGCTCATTACTAGTATTTAATAATTGAAAAAATCCTTTATTTTCTCTATTTTATTCCGTATTTAAAGAATAAACTTCAAGTAAAATTTCTCACTAAAGTTCGAGTGGATGGACTCAAATCACATTTATATATTATTTTAAAATTTATACACTTGTACGCAAAGATGAAGATGATTCGAGGAATCTACCCTAATAATTTTTTATTGTAATATAAAATATTTATGAAAAGGGTGATTGTTATACAGAAAATCCCTCTGTGGAAAAGATGATCCCTCTAGCCCTACGATGGGTATGGTAACAAAGGGAGCAATCCAATGCCTATTTTCCTATATTGATGCAGTCGACATCATATCATAGAATTACCTACCTAAACCGATGTTGCTCCTCACTCGAGTCATTTGATCCTTTTCTATTCTTAGTCGCATCTTTCGTTTGTTACCAACATGTAGTTACCCGCACAAGAGATCGAAACAAAACAAAAATGTGAAAGCACAACATTTATTTCACATAAATAATCTATCCGCTTGATCAAGGAATTAGAAATCAAAGCATGCATCATAGAAAATAGTGGAAAAGTAAGAATTAGTTGTATCATATTAATATAAGAGGGGGGAGTTACAACTCATGCCTCTGATGTCGCAACTCTCATTCAATGGGTCCGGATCCCGTGCACGTCTCCAAAGCGCTCGTTTCAACTTGACGTACGAAAAGGCCAAAGGTCTCAACTCTCCTTCAATGCATATAGTAACAATCCTCTCTTTGCTATTCTTCATCTTTGTTCTAACTAGAAGAGGTATGGGGGGATGTCCATTTTATAGGAAGGGAGAGGGAACATGGATCCACTTAAGGTGGGAGGGTTTATCTCCTTGGGTGGTTCCTCTTTTGTAGGAATGAAAAGCCCAAAGGGAGAAGCTCAACCATTTCCCCATGAAAAAGCAACCATCTCTACGCCCACGAAGCTTCTAGATCTCAAATTTTCCTTTCCATTTTTAAAAACCTTCAAGAAGTGGATTAGCGCGGGTTGATCTCCGACACAACACCGATCAATGTCTGCTATATTCTTAAGAGACAGTGCATCAACGGAGTGAGACAAACAAAGGGCACAACTGCCCCAAATTAACATGTTTTTAAGGAGCTACTCCCGAGAATGATTAACAAAGAGTTTGTTCAATATATTGTAAGGGTGTCATAATGACACATTTTCATGATGGAAAAGAGACACGGGGATCACTGTTGTAGGTCCTCCGAGATTTCTGAATGCGGAGTATAGGGACAATGAAAAATTGTTGTGTAATAGATTCCCCCTAAAGCATGAAGGTCGAACGAGAGTGAGGGGTGAAACCCTTTACGAGTACGTGACGAGACCAAGATGTCATCATTGGAAAACCTACGAAATCAAGCACATATATACATAATGGAAATATTCGAGATAAACACATGACATGAGGTATGGACGCAGTACTATCCGGTAATAAATGGGACCACAAATATGGACTCGTGTATGCGTCGCGTACATCCAGATAAAAGAGTCACGTGTAGCAATCACGAATAAAACATATCGCTCGCAACCTAGACTTTATCGTACAAAAATCCAGGTCTTGCGCTCCATCATGACTCAACCAAGTACAAACTGAGCATGTGAATGAGTAAGTTGAAGTCAAACATGCAAGAAAATCATCTCGATTACCAATTAATGATGTAAAGTGTTAAGAGGCACGAGAGATACCACCAATAATGACAATGGCCTTCAAGGTACTAGCAGGGCAATCCATGAGATGAAAAATAAGGAGTTGACATCAAACACTCATGAAATCATTTGATCGAAGGCAATGATGTGAACTTGTCGTCGGACGTGTAACACTGCCATCAGGCATGTGGGCTCTGTTGGGCGTACTTTGAAAAGGGACTCTCTAGATCAACTTCTTGATAATGATTTGAAGTTGACAGAAGCGATCCACTGCAAAGGCCATATGTGTCCCACATCATTGACACAAGACATAGGAAATAAGATAATGATGAAAATGAACAGAGAACTAGGCAATGAATAAGATTTAGAAGGAACCTCTGAATATATCGCGACATGACTCTAGAGTTTGGTAGCATTTGACTCAAATGGAATTAGAGGTCACGTTGGAAAAAATTGGTAATGGAATGTGAGGCAAAAAATATTTACCAAACCCATGGAGGCAAAGTGACAAATGTAGGATGTCCCCAACTCGACACTGAAATAGAGGATGTGTCATGTTCAAGAGTGACACATCTCTAATATAACCGATAAATAATTTCATTTCCCCCACCATTTACTTCGGTGAGTACCCCAATTATTTTTGAATACAAGCTTTCGATGGGGGATAGCATATGCTTGCCATATCATTTTTTTCCTTTGATAAATCCATCTTAGTACTGTTTACGAGCCCTAGAAGGAGGAACTCGGTGTCGTCATGGTGACAGTCCAATGTCGCTAAATTTTAACGAGTCTAACGTAGGTGGAACTCGATGCCTTTTCATGTTTAGAGATTTTGAAAAGAAGCCAAAAAGAAAACTCGTATGGCCCTTTTTGTAAATAGTCCCTCAAACCCGAAAAGGTGGAAAACAAAGTTTGAGAGAACCTCTTAGCCGCTATGATCAAGGTATTCTTTTTTTCGTAAATTATTTATCCGAGCTCGAGGGGGTAACATATACTGTTAAATGACATTTCTGCTATCTTTAACGGAAAGTTCAAAACGAAAAGAAACTGAAATATTTTCACGTTTTGAGAGTCTAAAAGCGCCGAAAGATGACTCCGTGGGGTGACTTTTTAATTTATTTTTACCGAGTCTTATAGTAATAAATTGGAACTCATGTGTACTATGTCATCGTGGAAGAAATTAACTCTTTATTAGCTCGCTACAAGAATAAACCCATTATCCGTTTTCGAGGTAAAAGTCATTAGAATATATTAAAATATGACAAACCCCCTAAAAGTGACTTCGAGTAATTATAAAAACGACGAAAGTAAAAACATTTTTACTTTTTACCTTCACAAGTTTTGGAAGAGGTTTTTACCCTGATTTACCTCGTACCAGAGAATATCGTTGGGCGATCTAGGAGGTCGACGACGAGCCATCAACACCGGTGATAGCGCACTCATCCTCTCACGCATTTTCACACTTGTTTTAGTAGTTTTTTACACAACATAGTAATTTTTTGGAGAAGATATTTGGAACTCGACTGTCGCCGGCGGATCGAAGTAGGACCCCATACGGGATCGCCATCGGCTGCTGTCCCATTGTTAAACATGGGATGAGACCGATCGACGCAACCGTTTTTAAAATGGCCGGCCGAGAGCGCGAAAAAACACTAAAAACTTCCAAAAAATTTCCATTCAAGATCGATTTTCAAGTATAGATATTGACAAGAGGCCATGTAAATGTTAGACAGAAGGAAAAATGAGCAATCATGGTGATTAAGTGAGAGAAAGAGATCATGATGAAGTAGAAAGAGCAACTATGGAAAACCCGACATTGCCTTGCCACCTTCGAGGAACTACGGCTCCTCAAATTATTCATGACCTCCCGGCTTAAGAGCATAACCGAAATCATCGTTAAAGATCTTAGTAAACATTTGGGATACGAGCGAGAGAGATTTATTCTTGGTGACCAAGAGCTCGAAAACGAGGTGGAGGATGTTATCGCCATCACCAACCTATCATGTAGAGAGCACGGGAACATTTGATTGGGTTCGAATCATGGGTGAAAGTATGGATAGTGCCTCATAGGGAGAGTGTCCCGAGAGGTGACCAAATATTCTAGTGGGAAGATATATATCGCAGTATGCGAACAATTTGCCTCTCAAAGTAATCTATACCATCACACGTGTCGGCGGGCGGGCACAAGCACCGCATGAGGCTACCAAGGCTTAGCCGCAAAAATTTGTGTGAATATGTCACGTGCTCATTTTTAATCGAGAGTTTAGTGTTAGAAAATATGAAAAAAACCCTCAAAGTGCAAGAATATTCGATCAGCAGCTTTGGGTATGAGTCAGAATCTTAACATCAATTTTCTGGAACAGTACTATTGTTCCAATTCTAGTAGGGTAAGCAGCCACGCCAACACCCGGGATCCACGTTCGATCGATGGATTGAGATGATGCCTCGTTTGGGAGGTAAGGCAGCGGATGTCATACAAACCTACAATATTTGTATGCATGAGGTGTCGACGATGCCGTGGAGGATTGTTCGTACTCAAGACGATACGAGGTGATCCAGACTACCACTTCCAGAGGGTAAGCATTGGGATGATAGAGGTAAAACATGTTTTTGTCAAATTTTTGCATGTTTATATGATATATATAATTTCATAGATATTAAAAATATATGTTACATGTCGACGAAAGAGACAATTCAGGATGTCTCCATTGCCCGGGAAAGAGTGGCGAGGGATTTCGAGGCTTTCAATATGAGGAGGAGACAGATGCGCGAAGAAGAGATTGCCTCGAAACTGGATGCTGCTTGACTACCGAGATTCTAGAATATGCTCATGTTATAGACATATTCCCGCCATTATTAGCAGGAATACCGCTGTAGGTGTTTGATCGTATTCACTAACTACTAACTCTGAGTCATTCGTTGTCTGGCCTACTACCTACCACCATGCCAAATTAGTCTAGTTTTGATTTTTTGCGACTAGTCTTGTTGAGACCCGCAAGTCTCATTAGGCATCGCAATGGGGTTAAGATGTACTTGAAAACTTTTGCAAAACCAAATTGACACACACACACACACACACACATATTCTGTTTTATAGGCATGATATAATGGTGATCATAGTTTTAATAATTTTGCAAATTTCTATCTTAGAACATTGCATCCGCAAGTAAACACAAAATAATCACGAAAATAGTTTACAAAAAGCACACCAAACTAGAATCAAAGTGCACACTAATGCTGCACAAAATGTAATGATGTTTCATTTTTACACAAACTTGAAATATGTGAAACCTACTTGAAAAAAGAAAAATTGCATGTCCCCAACATGATAAATTAATTCGAAGCTCTACTCGAAATAATAAAATTTGCATGTCCCGAGCATGATAACTTAATTCTAAGCTTCTCACTTGAAAAAATAAAATTTGCATGTCCCACCTGCGATAACTTAATTCAAGGTACATACCCCAAAGCTTCACGATCCATTTGCTTTCGAGTAGACTTCTAGTTACTAACGATGGATAGAGTGAAGGTTCAAAGTGTGAGATTAAGTGAAAGACTCGAATTGAAGGGGAAATTGTTTCATTTTTTAACGAGGTTGACACAATAAACGAACTATCCTTCTGAAAATCGAATTCAATTTTTAAATGAGGTTGACATCATAAAAGAACTATCCTCATGACACCTTGTCTTTGTTTTTAAAAGAGCTTGACACAAGAAAAGAACTTTGCTGCAAGAGCTTGTTTCATTTTTTAAGGGGCTTGACACAAGAAAATGAACTATACTCCGAATACCCTGGGATCAAGACTTATAAGAATTCATGGCTTCCAAGAGGTTCTCATTTGATGGGAGAACAACATTTTGGAAATCAAGACCTAACATCCCGATGCACACTGGTACACGATGAAACTATCGACTTGATGCGGGTAATGAACAAGTGGCCACATAATTAACCTATGGTGGGGAGACACCACATCAGGAAAGGATCGTGAAGGGACGTGGTAGACTAGATGCCATATGAGGACCAACGAATGGAAGGCTGATCAATGGTCACGATTTGACCTTCATGCGGAAACAAATCACACGAAAGAGAAAGAGACACATGCTCCCATGGCATAAGTATAATCGTGCCTAGGAGTAAGTTAAAATCTAAAGACATGCAACCATCATGTCTATATAGAAAATACTTTCCTAAAGAAACAGCAACTTTGAAAGGATCCCGAATGGTCATGTTCCTTTGTTAAAAAGCCAACAGATTCTCGGGTAACGGCTACAAAGACAAGCACGGAGAACCGAAAGCTGCCCAGTAGTTGTTGAGTAGAAATAATTTGCATTAGATTACTAACATAAATTATCAATTCAGATTCGTAGGACTTGTGAGACATATGTGCACAATATATGCTAGGGATGAATTTATCAAAAAAAGTAAAAAAAATAATCTAATCACATCATTCCTAATTGTTATTCCATGTATTGAAACATAAATCCTATGACTAAGAATTGAAATTACAATGCTAATCTAAATGAAAGAAAATCTCAAAGTATTTGAAAAGAAACTAGTTGTATGACCAACTACTCAAGCATCCAATTTTGGAAGAATAACAAAGTCACCTTCTGCATGATTTAAAAGCAATTGATTATACTTTAGTTTTAAAGATTTAATCCAAGAAAGCATTTAAAAAGAAAAGGAAACTCAACTAATTTATATTTTAAATACCCAATCAGCCAATTTAGGAAGTATGAAAAATCCCGTGACTCACTCAAGATCTCCGTGATCTTTCTCCTTGGAATATGGTCCACCTCTTGAGTTGAAATTCGAATTTGATCTTGGGAGGCCAAGTAAGACCCTTCTAGAATCTCCAAAATAGGCCTACAAATGTCACAAAACTCATAACACATATATAGATATATGAAACTATGTTAATTTTATAGTTTCTAATCATAAATTCACTTTAAATACATAAAATAAATAACTTTGGGAGACAAGGATCCTAACCCATATATTGATGAAAATGGTTACTTGATGTAGGGTTTTAGGTTAGATGGCTATGAAATAAGAGCTAAATGGTTATGACATAATGGAAATATGTATGAATATGGAAAACACTTTTGAGACTCAACATACCCCCAACTGAAGTTGTTGCATGTCCTCATGCAACTATTGCAATAATTCATTTCTCCATGAGTTGATCTTTTATGAGTTTTGACTCATATAGATTCGTTCCAAACTTTGCTTCTTGATATTTTCTTTTTGGCAAAGTATAATACATTTGATTGCAACATTTTTTTAATGGTTGGTTCTTGTGTGACAACCAATTTTTTTGAGCAATGGTTCTTGTGTAACAATGCTTATTTTCTTTGTTGCATCAAAGTTCATGAAAACATTTAGAATCAAATACTCCATCAATGAATTGATCATTTGCAAGGCATATAATCTTTTGGATCATGTTGCAACAATAGTTGGTTGGGAAGTATATGCGGGTGGAAATGAAATAAAATGTGTGATAGTGTATGACATGTGGATATGAAATGATGTCCCTTCCCCCCAAATAAAGATATGATAATGTGAAAAATGGAGTGAGGAATTTTTCCAAAGTTACAATTTTAGCATTCTAATGAATTACATGACTAAAAATTAGAAAACCACATACTTTCACTTACCTTAAATGTGGATGAGTTGTGTATACTGAAGAGTGTCGCTGTTGATGTTGTTGGATCATGAAATATGTAAACAAATGAATTTGATCTACTTCTTTGTTTTCTTTGTTCTATTTGTGCTGATGGAAAGATTGAGATCTTTATTGCTGTTGATACAAATTGATTCCTGCTGCAAACTGCTGAAATGATGTAGTCTTCAATCGTTACAAAATTTGATGGTACAATTCTATTCATGCGAATAAATGTGTTGATGTCGAGCATGAAGAGAAGTCATTGGATTACCGACCATTGATGAATGTCGTTAACCAATGCGAGACAAACTCACCATTAATGTCAATGAGTGCCAGGGTACCTAAGTACATCTTACAAAGTGCAAATAAATGGGCTGATGTCGAGCCACTTGCAATATCTGACGATCAAGAGACATTGATGTATTCCCATGATTGTCAGTGAGAGAACTTGACATTAATGCATACAAGCATCAAGGTACTATTAAGGACTCTAGTCTTGGACCTAGATAATGTGCTGATGTCGATAGGCCAAGACTTGTTAGAAGGGAGACCTTAAGGAATCCTCCATCAACTAACGCGAGCATGAAAGAATAATTTTTGAAGGACTATGGATGATTTTTTTTTGCAGTGGATCAAGGTTTATTTGACATAATGAAAATGGAAATGAAATGAATCAGCTTTGTAGAGGAGCTGAATGGTTTTATTGCTAGTGAAAGCAAGGCAGGAAAATATAATGACTGGGAAAAAAACGAGCAGTGAGGGAAATTGAGATGAGGATTTTATTGAATGACTAAGTAGAAATGCAATGGCGAATGTAAAGGGAAATGAGGTGAATGTTTTATTGACTTATGAAGCATGGATGCAATGGAGATACTGACATCTGAAAGGCTTTCAAGTGTTGGATCTGATTTGCATTAGCATGTGCTCATGCATTTATATTTATTTCTTTGTTGCTGATCATCTTCTTGTAAAAGAAATGTAGTCTCTAAGAGAGACAGTGTTCGCTTGTAGTCATTTGTCCTTCCTCCTGGAACCTGCAAAATAAAACTAGTACTTCTTCTGCAATGGCATGTAAGATTATCAAAAGAGAGAGGTGATCAATCTCTCTGGTTATGATATTTACACAAAAAATTGAGAATTGGTACTAATAAAACAAGTTCACGAAGAAAAACCAAAAGAATTTATACCTATTTCGAAATCAGTGCCTCAAGTTACCTGTTGTGTCTTTTCAGCAATTTCTTTAGTCTTTACTGTTTCAAACTCTAATGATAGTTTTCTCATTATGTAGATCTTGTCGAAATCTTTCCAACGACGCTTGAATCGTCAAAATCCGATGTTGGATGAGAAAGTTAGGCTAGTTTAAAATTTGGGTGAAACAATGAAGTTTTTCAGCTGCAGAATTGATGTTTAGCCGCAGAATGTGCACTGTTCCGTAGCTAAAATCCTGAAAAGAAAGTTAAGTAGCCAGGCCTATGCAAATAATCAATCTTGACATTTAAATCAACCAGTATCTCCTCAAGGAAAACAAACAATCCCCTACTTATTTTATTGATGCATTTATTTTATTTTATTTTTATTTTTTAATTTCACTGCACGGGTATGTTTAAGTGAACCATCACAACAACAAAAAAATTTCAATTTGTTTCAATCATGAAATTCACATCAATTTTGATAACAATTTTTCATGGCAAATAAAGCATACAATATGATTACGACGAGAAAAATAAATAAATAAATAAAACAAACTAAAAATTTATTTATTTATTTATTTTTTTAAATAAATAAATAAAACATATATGAAACATTGTATATAAAACATATTTACAAACATTATATATACAACACTATGTATATAAACAACATTAAAAAAAAAATACACTACATAACATATATAAAAAACCAAACCTATAACACTCCATATAAAAAATAAAAATAAAACATAACAACACTCTACTAATAAAAAGAAAGCAACGTAACATGCATAGAACACTTTATCAAAACATAACATGAACTAAAAACAATACAACGTATCATCAAAATAGTATACAAATTTTGCCACGAAAATAAAAAACGTTGAAAGTGAATATCATTGAAATGACACATGTGAAATAAATGTTGGAAAGTGAAGAATTAAAACTTGGTTTCAAACTGAGCAGCGTTGAAATTCCATTTGGTGCAGAGCTGAGGTGAGCCATGGATCTGCTGAATTGTTTTGATCACAGCATCGTAGTTGACTCTTCATCAAATTTCATATTCGTGATTGCTTCAATAAATTGCCCGATCGCCGTGATGTGGATTCGATCTCCATATAACACAAAACTCTATCAATCGGTCCATCTATCGTGCCATAAAATCAGAATTTAATGAAAACCGTTTTTTCTCACGCAGACAGCGATATAGGGTTCTGAAGAACCGGAAAATTCTCTTAATCGGTTAAGAAATTCAGAAAACCGTTTCTGGGTTATTAAATTGCCCCCGTTCCCGGAAAAACTCATTGTCGTGGATTTTTGAAATTCTCCTTGATTTGCTCCGAATTCACGTTTTAAATTCACGTGTCAAATACAATTGCGTTTTCTAGAAATGCTCTTCTGCTCTAGCAACGAAATGGATTACTGATGGAAGGTTCAACGACTACCACATGCATCAAATTCATGAGTTCCTTCAGAGTATTTGATTTCAATTCGAACTCCAACTTCCTGAAAAACGGATCTCCGCACAGTTTTCTTGATGAATAACATAATGATGTTGTCGTTGCATTGTGTTTGCAGACTGTTGTGGTGCAAGGTTCCCATTTTTCTTTGCCCTAAAATCGATGGTTGCATCCTCTGTATTTGTATCTATTGCTACAACTGGAAGCATTTGCTGGCCATGGTCATCATATTGTGGCTGTATTGTGCTTGCAGTTCTTTTCCTACATAATGGAAGCTACTTGATACACCGCATCTGCAATGGTTGCCAAAATCAGAGGATTGTTCCTCTAAACTACCAATTTTTCAAATGATTCTGCAAATTAGATTCACACAATTTCAATTTTGTTTGTAGATGTAAAATTTAAACTCTGCGTTGGCTCAGTATTGCAATCTTGATGGGGTTTTTGCTGCTGTGTTTTCTATGAAGCAAATTAGCTGTGGTTGGATTCGCAGGTTTGATCGAAATCACATTGATGATGTTAGTTCGGTAAAGAGTCACTCGTTTGAGAGTCTCGGAGAACAGAATTCAAAACACTTCAGAATAAAAGTGAAATTCGTGAGATCGCAGTCCTGCAACAGATGGATTAAAACGTTTGAGAATTTCATTTGTTCATGATTCCAAGATATCCACAGATTTTCAGGCTGTTGTGGCTCAAAGAATTATTGTTTGCGTTTTGCTGAATGGAGAAGCTTTGATTCATTGGCCTGCGCATAGGCCCAAGGCCGAGCCATTTCCTTTTGGTTTTATTGGATACATTGTAATTTGTTTTATCGATTTTTTTTTTTTTTTTAAATTAATTGTTGTGGATTTGTTTTGTTTTTGTTTTTATTTTTTATTTTTTTTGAAATTTGTTTTGTTAATAAAATTACATATGTTATATTTTTAAAAATTAAAAATATACATATATATTTTACCAAACAAAATAATTTATTGATTTTTTTTTTAATAATTTTTCTTTATTTAAATTTATTAATAAAGAAAAATATGACCATTTATTTATTTATTTATTTATTATTATTTTTTAAATGATTTGTTAATAAAATTATATATATATATTTTCAAAAATTTAAAAATATACATATATATTTTAGTAAACAAAACAATTTAATTTTTTTTTTATTTTTTTATTTTTTATAATTGATTTGTTAATAAAATTATGTATGTTATATTTTCAAAAATTTAAAAATACACATATATATTTCATTAAACAAAACAATTTATTGAATTTTTTTTTTTTTAAATAAAATGAAATGATGAAAACAATTTTTTTTTTAAATTTGTTATTTATTTTTTATTTTTTAACATAAAATTCTTTTTCTGATCCTTCAGATCACACAAAGTGTAGGAGGAGAGCATACTCGAGAAATTATTATTATTATTATTATTTTTAGATGTAAGAAATAAGGCTACCTAGTTACACTTCCCCAGCAACGACGCCAAAATGTTTAGTCAATTTAGTGTCCTAAATTGATAACATAAATTATCAACCAGGGCTAGTAAACTGATGAAGTGTGTGC
The DNA here is from genome assembly GCA_034641835.2 of Pinus albicaulis. Lineage (NCBI taxonomy): Eukaryota > Viridiplantae > Streptophyta > Pinopsida > Pinales > Pinaceae > Pinus > Pinus albicaulis. The sequence continues at coordinate 144,208 of JAXQQM020077972.1, forward strand.
ACTATATGTGCCTAAGTGACCTCTTCCTTACTTCGTTATATGTGTTTTTCTTATTGTTTTTGGGGGTTTTGTATTTTTAGTACTTAGTACGCTAATCTATGTTCAAAAGATGAAATCAAATCTATGTCAAAAAGAAAAGAAAAGGAAACCTTAGACTCAAAACAGAGTGTAATTGTAAATTCTATCCCTAATTAGGAAAATGATGAAAAACAGAGCATTCTAATCCATGGATATCCTAACTTGAAAATGAACATGAAATGTAACTCAAGACATTATATTTCAACCTGATCCTTTTAGTTAGAGGTTTGTTGGAATAATTTGTGAAAGAGGTTGAACTCCAATGTGATGAGGATCTTCCTAAAAATAGACAACAACTTAGAATATTATAGTGCAATCTTATTCATATGATAGAGATATTTTGGAACAGCTTGAGAAGAAAATTGCTATAATATGCTAAGGATCTCCTATGAATATTTAAAACTACTTATGACATTATAACTAGATCTCGTTCATCAGCTAGAGATTTATTGGAAGAGTTTATTGAAGGAGATTAGATATAATGAAATAAGGATATTCTAAACAACAAGTAACCCAAAGTATTACAATTAGGTCTTTTCTGTGATTTAGATATTTGTTGGAACAGTTTTGAGAAAAAGATTGTTTGTAACAATATGAGGATCTTCTATCTAATTGCAGAATAGAAAATGCTAATTAACTCAACATAGTACAACCAAATCTCTTTCATATAATAGTGATATGTTGGAAAAGCTTTTAAGAAAAAGAATGGCTGTAAGATAATGAGGATGTTTTAATCTAAATAACAAAAAACTAAAGTGCTGGTAACTCAAGATGTCACAATTAAATCCATTCCATGAATAGAGATATGTTGGAAAAACTTTAAGAAAGGACTAACTATAAAATCATGAGGATCTGTTAGTTAAACAAATAATGCAAGACATGATACTAAAAGATATAAACTTAGAAAACTGTCTAAGTAAGAAATATAACAACACAGAATTAAAAGCTACTTATCTAGAAAGCATGTAGAAGCCTCCTTGGATAGCAGGGGCCCTCTACTACCAATTTGGTGTAATCCTTAGCTCCTTGAAGATGTAATCAAAACAGCATCAAAGAACTTCTTTATTGAAAAAACTCACAAATCTACATCCCATTCCATCTTAATCTTTGTTACAAAACACTCTCTATTCCTTTCTCTTTTTCTCCTATTTTTCACTACCCATGATAGGAGAAAGCTTCTCCTATTTATAAAAAATATGAGAAGTTATCTCATTAATGGGAGTCTATGAATCTCTCCCTCCATCTCTGGAGTTACAATCAAAATAGGAAATGATAAGACACATGTATTTTTAGATTTTCAACACAAATGAGAAATGAGACACATGTCCTCATGATCCCATGATCTTCTCCCTCCATCTCTTAGAGTTACAATCAAAATAGGAAATGATAAGACACATGTCTTTTTAGAGTTTCAACACAAATAAGAAATGAGACACATATCTTCTTAGAGTTTCATACAAAAAGGAAATGAGACACATGTCCTCATGATCCCTTGATCTTCTCCCTCCAAATTCGAATTTGGTTTTGGGAGGCCACACATAAAGGTCTTTTAGAAGCTTCCTTTTGACCTACACATGTCACAAAACTCATAACATATATATAGATATATGAAACTGTGTTAATTTTCTAGTTTCTAATCATAAATTCACTTTAAATACATAAAATAAATAACTTTGGAAGACAAGGATCCTAACCCATATATTTATGAAAATGGTTACTTGATGTAGGGTTTTAGGTCAGATGGCTATGAAATAAGAGCTAAATGGTTATGACATAATGGAAATATGTATGAATATGGAAAAAAAATTTGAGACTCAACAATACACAACATCCATCAAATCATATAGGCATAGACACATCATCAAGAGCCGCAAAAAATACATATCTCTCATATATACCCAAAATATGTGTGAGTCGAAATACACAAGTCATGTCTCTGACCCGCAGGTCAGCCAAAAAGTAGATATACATGTCATCAAAAATAAGGGAAGCATCCTCATAACAGGTGCTTTCCATGAATATGAAGCATCTTTAGGATTGAGCCCCACTAGGTGGGTCATCTGGACCCACGGCTACACCCGGTGCCAGAACTGGGGTAGCAGCAAAAAAAGAAAGCGCCTCACAACACAGTGTCGGATGGTATCCCATCTCCCGATCCATTAGTGCCTTGAGCCAAGTATCGTCCAATTCATATACAAAACCCTGGGTCGACATACGCTAGGTCAACCTCTCCACTCGACCCCAAGCGTCAGCTAAGTCAATGGATCGAAACTTAGAAGCAGTTATCTGCTCCGAAATCTTCGCTACTCGTGCCTCTTCTGCCTCAGCACAAGCAATAACAACGACATACTCAGCAGAAGTTGAGCTAATACCCTCCACTGAGGGGCCAACACCATCACCCAACTCTCCACCCTGAGGCTGTCCAGCACCGCCACCCTATCCCCCACCCTGGGGCTGAGCCACTCTGCCTGGAACCCTCCAAAGGGGCAGGTGTCCGACCAAGCGAGTAGTAGGACATCCAACTGCTCCCACGTCCAACTGTACCCCCAGTTAGTGGGCTAAAAACCCATGGGGGTGGGGCATGGGTTATCGAAAAGTCATAATTAATATTTTCTAAGCTCCTAAAATCCCTCCCACGTTCACTTGTTGAAGCCCCTCTCAACTTAAGCATTTATATAAATTGTGATCTTCATTTCCTCCTTAGGCAAGGGATTTTGCTATCTGAAACAGGTCATCATGGAATTTGCACTTTAACTTTTTTTCTACGAAGGTTAAGAAGCTTAAATTTTTATGAGGTGAAGCCAAAATCCTGAAGAAGCTACTGTAAAAATTTCAGATCAAGGTGCACAATATTTTTGGAGATATGATCTGTGGAAGTTAGGGTTTTTGCAGGCTCCTGAAATTCATCTCAAAGAAGTGACCTTGGTAAATTCGTTGTAACTCTCTCTCTAAGTATCGGATTGGAATTCTGTAAAAAGTGGAAGATAGTGCACAGTCTGTACTTTTTTCTCTATCAATTTTAGAGCCAAATGAAGAAACAAGGACACATGGAATTCCGTACAAGTGAGCTATTCTGAAACAGTCCATAATTAGGGCATTGTGAGAGAATGGGAATAACTCTCTCTTGAAGAATCAAAATTGGGTCAGACCTATGGCATTGGAAATATGACTCATAGGAATACTACAGGACTGAAAATCAGATATTGAGGATTTGAAATAATAGAGATACACCAGATTAAATATCGATCTCCTAGAAGGCAAGAAAAAGCTAGATCATGTGTTGTCAAGGGTTGCAAAGGACTAGACTTTCTATGGTAGCAAAGCAAAGCAAGGTGCAGTAGAGGGTAGCATGACAAGATCAGCAACCAAGGTGCATAACAGTAGCAAGAAGTTCATAACAGCAGCAAGAAGTTCATCATATGAAGTATTCAAGTGGGAAGCACTACATACAATCATTGTAAAGGTATCATTGTACTTAGTCATTGTAAATACATTATTGTACAAATTGTACTAGTGTCTATCTGCCAAGGGTTGAAGAGGCAGTGTTGGGAGGTCTAGGATCATCATTAGGTGGTTGTGTCAAGGTTGGGGTTATGGTCTAGTATATCTTCTTCTTATACATCATTCTATATCATTGTAAAGTGGACCATTTTCCCTGGTACGGGAGTCCATTCTTCTTTTATTCTTCTATAGGGTGGTAGGGTGGTGCTAGGGTGAGTTGTAGCTCATTGGGTGTTGGGGCATCCATTCATTTGACTACTGAAGAATCTCGGGCATTGGAGCGTCCATCCAGTGGGAGTTGGAGAAGAATGCTTTTCTAGATTCTAGGAAGTTGGAGCTTTATTTTCAATTGGAGTTGAATATTAAAGAATTATTAGAAAAGCATTAGGTGGTTTTTGTCACGGAGTGGGTTTCCACCTTAAAAACTGTGTGCATTTGTGTTCCTCTTGTTTGCTGCTATCATTGTACAAACACTGATAATAATTGAAGATTAACTAATGCTCTAATTGAAAGGAATACTGATTCACCCCCCCTCTCAGTATTTCCAACAATTGGTATCAAAGCTTGGTTCCTTCAATAGCAGTTTAACAGCTGGAAGGAGGTCATGGAGCATACCAAGAATGGTGTACCTATATTCAATGAAAATAATTATGCACTCTGGAAAGGAAGAATGGAGGTCTATCTCTTGGCACAAGGTTACGAAGTATGGGACATTGTTCAAAATGGATTTACATCAACCGCGGATGAACAAGGTAAGAAGAATTTGGTAAATGATGCAAAAGCAAAGAATATTATTATCAGTGGACTTACTGAATCTGCTTATCATAAGGTGTTGGGTTGTAAAACCGCCAAAAATGTATGGAACAAGCTTGAGAATATATATGCAGGTGACTCAAATGTCAAAGAAGCAAAGCTTCAAATCTATAGAGCAAAATTTGAGCAACTCAGAATGAAAGAAGATTGCAACATTGCTGCATACTTCCAATACATTGATGAAATAACCAATACTCTGGAAGGATTGGGAGAGCCAGTTGATGAGAAGACTATTATATGGAAGATTCTTAGAACGTTACCAGGGAGATTCAACCCAAAGGTATCGGTCTTAGAATACAGTACAAATCTGGACAAACTTAGCAAAGAGGAATTACATGGAGTTCTCATAGCATATGAAATGAGACTTGATGAAGAAGAGGGTACTTCGCATCTAGAAACTGCATTTGTTGCATCTAAAAAACCAATAAGGATAAACAACCTTCAATTGAAAATACATGCACCTGCAAGTGTGAAGAAAAGGGAGATGATGAAGAAGGTCTTTCAGATGAAGAATATGCTTACTTCACGAGAAAACTAAAAATTGGTAAGGGAAAATTCAAAGGTAAACTTCCATTAATATGTTTCGGCTATAATGAGGTTGGGAATTTTGCAGAAAAATGTCCAAACAGAAGTGATGTAAACTCAAAAGGAAAGAAAGGCTTTAAGAAATTCAACAAGCAAGAATCCAAAAGGAACTTTCTCTCTAAAGAAGATAGCTCATCATTCAATGAAGAAAGTGACAGCAAAGAAGAAGCCAATGAGAGAGTATTGTTTATGGCCAAGCAGTACAATAAACCCAAGCACAATAAACAAGAGGTATCAAACAACGAAGAAGAAGGATGGGCCATAGAAGAATTTTATGAGGAAGCAATTAAGCTTAAAAAAGATCTCAAGGGAGAGAATATTCATTCCAATACTCTTGAAGAACAAGTTCAAGGTCTCAAAATTGAAGTTGAAGAACACAAATGCATTGAAGAGTCACTTCAAAAGAAGTTGGAAGAAAGAAACCAAGAAAGGAAAGAATTAGAAGCCGAAGTAGTCTCACTGCATGAGGAAGTGAAGAAAGGAAAAACTATCCAAAACTATGCCAACAGCTCAAGGGCATTGGAAGAACTCATCAACAATCAACAATCTTACAATGACATAACTAGCATCAGTTACAAAGAAGAAGAAGCGACCTTCTACAACAAAATACAATGAACCTATGAGATCTGACATGCATCTAGACTTCATTGGACAAGATTCACAAGAACAACCTTGGAAGACAATTCCTCGACGAAAATTTCCATCCAGTTACCAACATATTTTTTATGGCTACTGTTATTCATGTGGAATATTTGGTCATAAAGTTGTAGAATGTCGCACGTACCCTAGGAACGAATACAATTCCAGGATATATGTCAAATATGAACCTCCTA